>VXAX01005974.1:83465-157472 GCA_013399835.1 Leptocoma aspasia
CACATTGGAGTTTTTCTCTTTCTCCTACTACTTCCTGTGTTTGAGTATAAAACATCCCTTTTCTTATGTCTAACAAAATTGATATTTAGGGAGCATTAATTGGTAGAGAGCAATGGAAGTTATAAAGCAAATTACAGGATATATACTTTTGTAATTGAAATGAAAAGTATAAGTAAAAGTCAAATAAAAGCAACTTTGAATTAGACATTTGAGAAAAAAATGAAATTTGAAATTTAAAAATTAAACTTCATGTGATAAGTATCATCAAAGTACTTCTCCCAACCTTCATAAATCAACACTTGCCCTTAAAATGTTAAGCCATATGTTCTAAAACAGGTGTTGTTCTTCAGTTATAACAATTCTAATAAGGTTGGTTAATTGAAAGATACCACTGTGCTTTTTTGGTTCAAATGCAGCAAATGGTTTTCTTAGTCTACATTGGCATAAATTCTTTAGTTCTATAGCTTCTTGTTACATATTGCTGACCATCACCATAAAAGTGTCATCCACATTAAATCAACAGCTTTCAACAAGCTATTTCAGGATATTGAGACCATGTGTAAAGTATTTCCTCAGGGAGGTGTTTTGAAAAATATCTCCTGGAAAAGAGGTTGCTTAGAACAATTCTTCTCGCAGCAACTCATGGAGTTTACATACTTGTCAAAAATCATTGCAAGCTCAGAGATGTCTGCACCAATTTCTGAACTGACATCTCATAGATAATCTGACAGCTATGTGTATGAAATGGTATGTCAGGAACAACTTAGGAGGAACAAGAAAAACAAAACATATTTGTTTCTTATGTCCTTTGAGTCGTATTCAGGAGTTCTATTTTGTTATACCAAACTGTTAACTTTCAAAACCTGATTTTTGGGCTTTTCAACTCACTTGATGTAGTTCAGCTGTTGTCTTGAACTGACATTCCCAAGTAAAAAACCAAAAAAGTTTCTTTGTTTTTTAAAGTTAATAGCATAAGTAAAAAAAATAGCATCATAATTCTATTTTATATTTTTAAATGGACGTTTTTTCATCATTGACAATATTTCACCAGCAATGATTAAATGACTAAGAGAAGGAGTCTTCCCAGATTTTGCATAAGGCAGAAATAATGGCAACTGGAGCCAGACTGGAATCTCATAGTTTCTCATATCTACTTCTTCTCTTCTCCTGAAAACACTATGCATAAGAAGTCCAATGGATATTATGAAGCTGTTCTTTCTGCATGCCTCTGTTTAAAACCCCCAAAGCTTTCATTGAGGAATGATGCCATATATAAGATAAGAAGAAAAGCAGTGTAATATTTTACACGAATATTACATCAAATTTTAATAAGGGCATCTAGGTCCTAGCAGCACAGTGGCTTCCAGCTCCTCCTCCGTTGATGATGCTGTGTGCATTGGTGTAGGGGCACCTCAGCTGCACTGACAGATGTGTCACCTTCTTAGGGGAACACACCTTAATTCCTTTGTGGTATTTCTCTGGTGTTTATGTGGTTTCTCTGGTTGCCTACTGTTACCTCAGGAGCCTCTAGCTCATCTCTGTAAGACTTGTCATGTGCTGCAGTGCAACAGGCTGAGGGGCCTTGCTAGCACAGGCAAGCCTGGGATTCTTCTCTGCTCCTTTCAGGTCAGTTTAAAACTCTGTCAATGTACCCTGGTAGCTCCTGAGCAAAGACTCTCTTTTCCTTTCAGGAAGGTGAATCCTATCCAATGCCAGCGGGCCTGGTACTGCATAGATCACCTCCTAATTGAAAAATATAAAACTGTGCTGATGACAGCAGCCACAGAATCATGTGATAATCTGGGTCCATCTGTTTTTTCCAATGTTGCTGCCCACAACTGGAAGGATAGAGGAAGACACACAGTCACTACAGTGACTACTATAAGATCAGATTTTGTTCTACTATCACAGCATAGGGGAAAGACTCGTTCACTCTCAGAGTACATGAAGAATTAACCAGACAAATTTACCTACACAAAATAAGGAGCAGACCCACTTTCTTCCAGTTTTAGATACCTGTCTTAAAATTGGTGAACTACAGACTAAGATATTTACATATTGGGATCAAGCCCAAAATTTAGTCATTCAAGGGACACATTAGACACCTCCTAGAAATCACCTTGTGATTATCAAAACTGCTGTAGTTTAAATATCTGTAAACTCTCAATGCATATAAATTTGAAATTGATTTTTTAAAAAAAAAGATTTAGAAGATATTTTAAAAGAAACCATAACAATTTAAGACTCCAGAAAGCTCTTCTGCTTTGTGTTAATAAATTAATTCACTGTGGTTATTAATAAAAGCAGTTTGATTTTATTCTATTGTTCTTTTCAGGCCACATTAAATTAAACATACATAATACACCATTGCATGAATGCATTGCAGTCTTACACCAGTTTCATTTACAATTCAATCCATGTGAGCCACATCAGAGGCTATGCTAAGCAGAGCCTTTCTGGGCTCATTAGAGTGGCTGCTCATTCAACAATAAGACTTTGCTTGCCAGTACTCAGTCTCTCCAAATCCTTGGAAGTCTACTGAGGACACAGCTCTGCTAATAAGCTGCAATGGGGCCTTGTGCTTACAATCTATTCCTTTCAATGTGCATTATGTTCCTCAAACATTGCCAAGATATGTAGTTTTCAAGTGAAAAGCTGAGTAAATGAGATATTTTATATACTGAACCTATCAGTATCCCAGATGGGAAAACTGAGTGTCACGTATATCCCAGGAAAAGACAATAACAAGATTGTCTATACAGCTGCTTGCCATTCCTTCATATATGTGTTGATTTTTCTATTTTTCAGTATAAAAGAAGATCCATCTCTTATCTGGAGCATGACATAATCTTATCAGTTATGTTTGTGATCCTTTCAAGGCCTTTGCTATATGCAGCTATTGCAAATAAATTAATTACAGAGTTATCCCTGAATTAAACATCACACTGAAAGTATAACTGAAAAAGATATTGACTGATGAAAAGGCAATCTCTGTCCTTTCTCACTATTCCTGTATCAGAGAGATGAAAAATGCGTCCCATTGCTCTTAAAGACTTACAGAGATGATGATAACATCTTCTCCATATTGACATCTAACTGGAAGGCAAATTCAGATGTTCAGTTCAATGCTTGCCTGAAGAAGCAAAAGCTCAAGAAACCACTTCCCCAGTTGTATCCATAAAACTCACTACTTTTGATCCTCTAAATACTGAATGATTGGCTTTACCCCTCAGAAAACAGATGTTATTTCCTGAATAACAAATTTGATAGAATAATCAATGATTGTACTTGCAGAAAATCAAATAATCCCAGGATCACACACCAACCTGATTTTTGAGGTAGATTTGCATTCTTATTCTTAAAACAAAGATAACTAGATAAGTTGAAAAACATGAAGAAAAAGGTTAGAACAAGAATATCTTTTAAAAGGAAAATCTCACCTTTAATGGACAAAAAGAACAGATTAACACAAGTATTCTTTCACACCTTTTACCACTTTATCACTGATGTGAGCCTTTTTCTTCAGCCTGTCTTAGCATAGTGACATTTAACCCCTTCCTCAGCAGCAGGAAACCCTTCACAACCCCATTTAAGAAATGTTGTTTTCTAAGCTATGAATCCTATCTTCCCACTTCTCTTTGAAGATTTTCAGGCTTTCTGAATTGCAGGCTCCCATAATTACCACATCAGTCCTATTCTTGCCCTTGCAGTTAAACATATACTCTCAGTGCATAAACTGCATCATCCTGTAATTGCACTTGTGTGATAGAATAATCAGCTCTTTATCAGAAATAACCTTATTTAAATGCCTGAAAACAATTATGAAGCCTACTAAAATTTATATTTCATAAGATTGAGATAGTTTTCTTTTTTTCAAATATTATTTTAATTTCATAATTTTTTCAGCTTTGATGTTTTCAGCTAAAAAATTTTCAAACACAGCTTTTTTAACTGAATATGGTGCTTGGGGGAGAAAGTAACGTGCCTTACCAGTATGCACAGGAACTGCTGTATCTCTGCTTAGATAGCTAAGACAGTTTTATCTCAAACAACAACTTTATTAGAAGGTTAAAGTGGTTATTTATAGTTATGCATTTCAGCATCATTACTTCCAACTCTACAGCTTCTCACAGGGCAATTATTACAAATGCTACTCTTTTCCTCTAGCAAGCTTTTGAATTTTTGCTGAATTTATGTTCCTTTTTGCCACTGGAGCAATTGTGCATCACATGAAAACCTTATTAGCAATTTTTTCGCCCCACACACCAAGCTACTGATAGAGGTATTAAACTGTACTGGCCTAAGAACAAATCATCTTTGGCTGACACTCTCCCATTTAAATTGACTTTTGATAACTAAGAGCTAGAATGGTTTTAAAACTCTCTATATGTAATATAGAGATTTTAAATAACATTTGAAATAGAGAAAAGGAGAGAGGGAAAGAGTAATGAAAAAGTTGAAGGATATAGGATCAGATATCAGTAAAATATTTTTTGTGCTCTTGAAACAGATGGATTTACTCCTAAGAAAATGCCTTAGTTGATGTTATTTCCTTGTTATTAGTCTTTCCACGCATTCTCAAATGAATTTAAGCTGTTTATTTTATCAACCCTTTAACCTGACTAAATTTTTTTTTGTTAAGTCAACCCAAATGTCTATATTATTCTAAAATATCTATGGTAAGAAAAACTTACTAAATTATCTATAGTAGAAAAAGCTTATCAAAATTCTTTTTAGGAATCTCTTTAGAAAAAAACAACTCTTTTAAAAAAAAGGCATTAAAGCCTAGAGAGGAAGATGATTTCTCCCTCTTTCTCTCTACATATATATATATATACAGTTTTCTGTCTGAATTCTTCTTGTAACACTGAGGTTACATAAACATCAACTCCTGTTTTTTAGAATCTTGTTTTATTAGTATTACTTTTTTGTTTGTTCCTGTACATACATATAGAACACAAAAGCTGTGAATTTTAAATGGATTTCAGCTATTGTGGCTTCATATCTTTTGTAGCAATTTTCTGTTAAAATACAAATTCAAGGAACTTATTATTACTTCACACTTTTATTTTGCACCTCTTTGCTGAAGTGGAAAGAGTCTTCAGATATTCTCACTTCCAGATATACTTCCACTTTTTACAGTTCAGGGAACGTTTCTTAATGTCTTCTCCACTGGGCTTGTTTTTTAGCCTCAATGCCACATCTTTGCCATTTTCTCCTGAAAGTGTCTCCTGTGTCAGTAAGTTAGTTGAGCCTCAGGAGAGTTTAATACGGATGGCATCTACTACTGCCACTGTACTAATTTGTGTATGCTTCACTAGATCACACCTCAAGTTACGAGAATAATCTGTATTCCTTTATTGTTAGGCTTGTCGTAACTCAGTGTATACTCAATCTCTGTTCACACCAATGAGTGTTTCTGTATCATTGTAAACTTGAAAAGATTCTTGACTGGATGTGAGTTTAGAGGTCTATCATAATTTTCTCCAGTGGAAAGAAGAAAACAATCAGTTTCTACAGTTGACGTTCAATACGCTTCCATGATCCAATTAATTCTACATGACTTTTCTCAGAACGGAAAATGATACTTGATGTTAGTTTCCATGCTACATAGAAGATAACAGAGCATACTTCTTCGACCCACCCTAAAAACACAAAACCGTGGGTAAATCTGGATATCATATATATACACAGTGACAGAGACATATTTTAGGGAGACAAGGAATGATAGAGAGTTGCATAAATCTCAATGGTATACCCAGATAAAATGGAAAATCTAAGAGTTGTTTCTGTCATATTTCTCATAAAGTAATTTATATTCTCTGATATTAAACGAAGAAATCTTTGCTTAACTTTTTTCAATGGCATATCAGCTGAAATAATTTATATATTTCAACTCCAAGTACCAGACCTGGCCTAGTCCTCTACATGTCAACTCTCTGTAGGAATGCTATGCATTTTCTATTAATTGCTGTTTTTTCTTACCATATCAAAAGAGAAAAAAAGATTGCAAAATTATTCAGCCCAAGTTCACAGAAAAGAAGTTGCTGAACTAAGTTCTCTTACTTGGTATTTCTTCCAGAAAATGCAATAATATAATATTGCAATGCTGCAGACACTGTGATTTAATCTTTATATCATGGGATTTATATCACACAATTTTTGAGTTCTATTTGCGTAAGCAAGTTTTTTGTAGTTATTCTTTCCTGCTTGACTGAATTTCTGTCCCACACCTTCTATTTTCTCTCATGAAGAGGCAGAAGAATTTCTCCTTACCTCCCAAGTAGTCATAACATAGCAAAGTGAAACGATATAAAATCAAATTCTGATTATAATGTCATAAACTGTTAAAATTAAAAAAATGCTTCACATTCTCAATCAGTTCTTGATCACAAGAATGACTATTTATTATTTGATTATAACAGCTAAAATATGTAGGCACTTGAAACTACGAATAACTTTTAGATTTAGGGGGAAAAACAATCGACTCAAATGACATCACACAACATGTCTAAAGAGAGGTCAGCAAAACAGTGAGGGGTTTCTGTTTATTTACTTGTGTGATTTTAGTTGTGTTTCTCTTGAAATTAGGTTTCATTTGACAGTTTTTTATTAAGTAGGGAACTAAACAGTGATTCTGACAAAAACAAACATCACCATTTATTTTTTTAAGAAACGTATCAATACACAATGGATTTAGAAAAATCAAGTGTGTACAGCATTTACCAAATCCTGGATAGCTGACAATGACTAAATTAATGAAATGTTTCATTAGAATATCTAAGTTTAAGAATTTGAAAAATACTGTGTTTAGCAAATCTTTTTTGATTTATTTCTCATCTTTCAGTAGAAGAGAAACTCCATTTTTCTGCTCATTATATTACACAGATGCACATATATATATGCACATGTATATACATATGTAATTATACAGACACAATAAATATGATCCACAGTTCCTGCCCTAGAAGATAATTTTATGCTCCTGTTTGAAGAAATGGGCTGCTTTAAATGCTGAATTAACACAATTACTTAGTGATAGTTTACACAGTAAACAGCCTACTACATTCACTCATTTTTGCTTATACATCAGAAATTTTTTCAGAAATGGTTTGGGTTGCACAGCGGGGTTTTGTAGCGGGGGTTGTAGAGAGGCTGCAGGGTGGCTGCTGTAAAAAGTTACTGGAAGCTTCATTTATGTCTGGTGGAGCCAGTGGCAACTAACTCCAAAGTGAACCTTTCACCGGCCAAGGCTGAGCCCATCAGCAACTGTGGTAGCTGGGATAACATACTTAAGAAGGGAAAAAACCATGCAACAACCTCTGCTTGAGAAAGGGGAGAGGAGAAAGGAGTGTGAACACATTAGAGAAACAGCCACTTCACAGCAGATGAATGCCAAAAGGATGCTGTAAACTCATGCTGAAGCGGGCTTCTGGCAGGAGTTGTGGGCTTATGGAAAGAGGAGTCCACTCTGGAGCAGGTTTGCTGGCTGGTCTTGTTACCCTATAGGGAATCCATCCTATAGGGTGCAGCCTGTTCCTAAAGAACTTCACCCCATGGAAGGGACCCATGCTTGGGCAGTTAATGAAGAACTGCAGCCTGTAGGAAGGACCTAGAAGTTCATGGAGAGCTCCTGTAGGGGGGGGACCCCACAGCGGAGCAGGGAAAGAGTGTGAGGAGTCCTTCATACGAGGACAAAGCAGCAGCAGAGACATGATGTGATGATCTGACCATAATCCTCATTCCCTGTCTCCCTATACTGCTGCAAGGAGGGAAGTAGAGCTCCAAAGAGCAAACTTAAATTCAGGAAGTAGAGAGGGGTGAAGGGAAGGTATTTTAAAGATTTTATTTTATTTCTCATTTTTCTACTTTGATCTGATTGGCAATAAATTAAGTAATTTCCCAAATTGAGTCTGTTCTTACCAGGAGGGTAATTGGTGACTGATTTCTCCCCATGCTTATCTTGACCTATAAGTCTTTTGTGCTATTTTCTCTCCATTGTCCAGATGAGGAAAGGGAATTATAGACAGGCTTTAGTGAGCACCTGGCACACAGCCAGTGTTAACCCACCACGAAACATGTTTAAGATTTTATTGTTGTTTTATACAAAAAAACCAGAGAACCAGATCTATATGCAGCCTTCCCTTTGTACCGTCTGATCTCTGAAGCAGTGTTAGAATATCCTTTGAAATACCTCCAGCATGCCTCAAATCTGAAAAGTCATTAGCAGATGCTTAGTACCTATTTAGTTCTAAATTACATGTTCACAAAATATCTCTCATAACATTTGAAAAACCCATCAATTCCTACTCCCTTGATTTTATCCTCACAGTAGGTAATGTTTTTTCTTCTTCCTGGTTTAGCAGAGCCATAACTTCTGGAGTCACATACTTGCATGAAAATCTTCCTTATTTATCAGTGATGGAGGAGAAAAAAGTATTTTCACTTCTTTTTATATAGAGGGAAACTTGACATTTGAGAAGCAAATATTCAAAAATCTCTCTATATTTGAATGCTTGAGATAAACAGTGCAAACTTTCTAAGCTTAAGTTATGATTTTAGCTTCTGCCTATAAAGTGTCACAAATCTCTAAAAAAATCAAAAGATGAAATTGGCCAGTTTATAAGCAACTGCTAGCTGTTTAAGAAGTTGTAAGGTGTTATTTTGTTCAATTGAGGTCAGGGAAATACAACCAGATATGTATTGCATTTCAGACCTGTCTCTCCACTAGAACCTTCATTCTTACGCTGTTTATAAGAGGAAATCATCCCGCATCAATAAAAAGGAAAAGGGGAAGATTACTGACTTAGCTAGATATTTAAGACCACTGTATAGTACTGTCCATGTGTATTAGACAAACTCCAGTGCACCGAACAAAACTTTTAGCTAAGAGTTGGAATCAATAATTAACACATGTTAGTGAGTGCTCACTAGGGAGAGTTTATGCAGAGATATAATTGGGCTTGCTAAAAGAGACATTGTAGAGATTATTTTTAAGGATATAGTTTTTGAAGACATGCTGTTTGTGCAATATTAGAGTACAGAAAAAAATGGTTTTAAGGATAATCACAATTTTAAGCATACCCTGGTGTTTGGAACAGCAAGGTTGAACACAGGTTTTCTTCTGGATTTTGACAGTAAAGGTAATATTATAATATGCAGAACTCAAACTTGAGTCTGAAGCCCAAAAGAGCATCAGAATACTGTATCTGTACCTAGAACTCAAAGCTGAATATTGCCATTTGAGTTCACTACTTAAGTGGAAAGTTAGAAATCAGACTGTTCTTAAATTCTGCATCTCTAAAGAGTCTTAGTTGCTCCACTCCTAAAATAAAATCATAGTAATAACATCCCCCACATACCTCCCCCCACACAAAACCAACCAACCAACCAACCAAAAAAACCCCCCGAACTGACCAAAAAACCCCATATATTTCATTCCAGTAGTACTTTGGAAAGTCTTTAAAGAAAAACAAACTTTTCTAATGAGAAATTTTCCTCTCTATATTGAAATGCTTTATGACAATGATCACTTCTGTGGATTTTAAGGAGAGGTTTCCATATTAGAACAACTAATATGCCTGAGGTTGATTCTAATTTTATTTAATTTTATTTAATTTTATTTCTTTCAACCAGAAAGTTCTAAGCAGTACCATTGATTCTCAGATTGGAGACAGTAGTAAAAAGTGAGGTTGCAGAGCTTAAAATAGACAGTGGGGTAAATAGAGAGGGGAAAAAGAAGACAGAGGAGAAACAACACCAATTAAATAAATTGTCAGCCATGGCTCTTATTTAAACTGCATTGATTTGTAAGAAAGGATAACAACAAAGGCAAAAAGAGAATCAAAACTGTAATGTTTTAAGTTGAATGCATATTGTTAATCAGTGAGCTTTAACTAAAGAAAAGAGAAACGTTGAACTGCAAAAATCAGGATATTTCTTGTCAGAACTTATAAGAACTCTTAACTCAGAGCATGACTCCAAAGGAGATCTGAAGACTATCATCTGTCTATCCAGCCACAAATGTCCTAATCATGAGGATGCTGTGGGGAATGTTCCATGGGCCAGGAATCTAGAGCAGGGTCTAGCAGCTGTGGTCTGCACATTCTGTACTTTACTAGGTATTCCTATACAGTGACTCATACAACTCAAAGGGGCAAGTTTGTTTATAATGGAAGCCAGTGCCCAAATGTTTATGTGCTTGGAGTACATCAGGATCAGACCTTGAGCACTGAAGATCTTATTTTGAGACAGACATTTGTCTAAAAAGTCTATTAGCAATAAGCAGCCCGAAAGGTTGATTTCACGGCTCAGATTAAGTGACTGTTCATACTTTTGTTTATAGACAATAATTTCCTTTGGTAATTGCGTTCAAGTGTATTTACACCTGGGTGCATTCAGAATGTTTTTTAATTGTCTTTGGTATGTTTCTCTTTAAGATTGGAAAGCAAATGGACCGAACTGTGAGGTTGTTTTATGCATTGAAATTTGATAGTAACTTATTTTTTCATTCTTTGCCTCAAGTGCCATACTCTTAATTGGTTCCTAATCACTGAATTGCAATCATGGTTTATGGCTTAGCTAGCAGTCTTTAAAGGTTCGGTGGAACTTCGTATGGAACTTTCAGAATACAACACTACTTCAGTGAATAGCATGAGCAGGCAAGGAATGTGTGCTTTCACTTTTACCGTTTGTTCGTGCTGCAGCAAGACATAACAATCTCCTTTCACCTTAGGCTTCTCTCAGTCACTGCTGATAGTTAATTTGTAATAAGAATCCTGTGCTGTCTTGCTTTTTGAAGTCCTAAAATTTTTAAAGCTTGATGTGGAGAAAAATGGAGGAGAGCTTTGATGTCATAGCTTTCCAGAATCGAACAATGAATCCTCATATTTATGTCTTTTATTTCCTTTATTTAATAATCTTCATATTATTTCCTCATTTTTTATATGATAATAAAGGAGAAATGTTTTTCTGGCATAAATTTTCCATACATAAAATAGATAACAACAGACGGGAACAGATAAATCCATAAACTAACTGAATATATTTATAGTTTGAAAAGTACTTCAAATTACACAGCCGTTTAATTTTCATTACTGAGATTCATATGCTTCCTTAGCTTTGATATACTGGTTTATTCTATTCTATGGTCCACTAAAACACATACTTTTACTTTTAAAATAGCAGCAGGACTTCAGCAGGTCATTAATGTGTCTTAGCAAGTAGTATTTTGCTGGTTGAAAATTTTACCTATGTTTAGAAAAACATTCAAGAGCGTGTTAAGTGTGATCAGAATCTATACTTGGTTCTGTTAGATAATAAACATGTACATTTCCCATTACAGTCAATGGGACTTCAGCTTGTGTTGAGGTATTTTCCCAAATCAGGGCCCTATCAGGTCAATTTTTGACGCATACAGTAAAGAACAGGAGATGAGAAGAAACTCTCTTTTCAATGACCCGCTTTGAACTTTTTCTGAAGGAACTTCAGCTAAGGCTTTGAAGACCAAGCTTGTAGTAATTATTTTTAATTGTGTTTAAGTGCATCCAATTGTTTCTGCTCAAGGGCAAATAATCTCCACCATTACATCCAAAGAAATGCTTTTTTAGTAAGCTCTGTAATTTCTTCTAAAATGCTATATTTCTTTTGAAGGTGTCTATCATTACTTGGAATGGATAGATTTTCCAGCTAACTAGCAAGACAGTATCCAGTTCCCTCCAGGAAGGCAGGAGCTAAGCCTCAGCGCTGCCCAAACAAACTTCACAGAGAGATTAGAGATCGCTCACTCTGACCATAGCAGTGTTGTGCTCCATAAATGAAGTTTTCCTTGCCTTCTAGACAACTTCTTTAGTTATCTTTATCCCCCCCACTCAGAAACTTATTTCTTAGTATATGAAGAATAATAATCTTTCACTTACAATAATACAAGGGAACATGGAGGGGATGAGGTGGGGAGTCTTCTCAATAAAGGTCTTGTATAAAATTGTGTATCTTTAATTAAAATTAAAAAGAAGGGAAATTACTACAGATGAGCAGTCAGTGTTCCACATAATTTTTGAAAGCAACTTTTAGAAACTAGGAAACACTTTTATCTTTTCCCTTCATAAACGACAAGTATTCAACATTTCCTTTGATGAAATAGTTAGAGCTTTCATACTGTGCATGATGGCAGTACCAATGACTTGATCATTGTATACAAACGTTTAGATAGAAACATACTAACTCCCTCATTCAATCTAATCACTTCTACTTTTTCCTTTTTACAGCTAATAATCTTTGTGCCAAAACGGTGTGTTCAGGGAATTCTGGCAGCAGAATTTATTTGAAAAGTGTTTTTAAAACTGTCTATGATCAAGTCTAAGAGAGTAGTTGCAATATTTATACTGAACCAGTAGCCATGTACTCTGTACTATGGAAATCATTCCTATTACTGAGCATAGTCATAATCAGTCAGCTTTTTTTTTTTTCAAAGGGGCTGAATTTTCCATTTGATATTTTTTATTATAACATTATGCTATTCTTTCTGGTAACTGCCATGAGTATATATATTTTTAGGGAAAATTCATTAAAAAAAAAAAAACCTTCTTGGACTACTCTGACTTAACCAATCAGAGTCTCCTTCTTAACCTCAGATGCTCATTTTTAACCTCAACAGATTTCTTTTTCAAAGATGGGAATAACCCCCTCAGTGATTTGTTTCCTTGTTCATGAACTGACATGTACAGATTCCAGTATCTGTCAAAGGGCTGATCTGGAGATAGAAAGTAAACAGATGAACTGAAGTATTAAAACCAATGAACATGATAAGGATGCTGTTCCTGACTTCAGTTTCAGAAAATGACAGAAAGTTTCAAAACGTGTCATATGCCTCCAATTTCTTGGGAAAAATGACAGTGAAATACATATTGCAATTTGCAGTATCTCAGCTTGTTTAGGGTGTACAGCAGTGAATACAGTACATCAAAAATATAATCTGATATCTAACAAGTATCTATTTATTTGTTCAGAACAGATTCAGATCCTCTTGAATTTGAGGGAATATCATTGCCAACTATCTTTCACATAATAAACTTGTTACATCTTAAAAAATCCGCCTGACACAGAGAAAAAATACTGTATTTTCAAGAAGCATACAGAATTTTTACTTTTACTTCAGATAGTAAATAATATTACTGTAATAATATTATAATTATAATATAAAATAATATTACTGTAATAATAGTAGATAATTCAGACCTTATGAGGTGTGATCAACAAATACGTGGTCATTACTTTCAAAATTAATTGATGATACAAAATATCATATGATCTAAACTGGTTGCAAATATGAAGGTGTAAATTTAATCTGTGGTGGAAAAAACCATTATCTTGCCTGGGGTAGGTTAACACAAGTGACTAGGATCAATTATGAATGTTGACTCAGAAATAAATTTAATGAAATCATTAAAAATTCAGTATTTACTAATGTTAGAATATAAGATAACTTAAAAGATGCATATGTAAATTTCTTTGATGATTTTCAGAAGAAAGATAAATAATATATTTTAATCATCACAACTTCTGTATTTGCTTTCTTCAAAAATCACAGGTAAAAAAAAAATGTTGCCCCAAAAATTATTGTTGAACTCAAACTATAGCTTAAAAATTGTGTAACCTGCTTACTGTTTCAGGCACTGCTGAAGTTTAAACATTTTTATTAATCATTGTGCACACAGAAGACTATGAAGAGTGAGCACATGATACATTACAAATAGTTAAACTGCTCTGAAAATTAGTTTTCTGACCATCACTTTGAATTTTGAGGATAGCTAAAATCCAGCCTTTAAAGTAAAAATGGGTTTGATTGAATTGGAACAAGACCAAACTTCAGAAATATGTAGAAGTTTCAGTGTCAGCGAATACGATAGGGGCAATTATTTGAGCTAATATTTCTGAAGAAACTGGAACAAAAATATTGATAAGAATAAGTCCTATAAGTACTTTTTCAAGACATAGAATTTTTGGATGCTGATTGACAAAGCACTTTCCTTTTTATTGCATATCTTGTCTGGAATTCCCTACAGTTCTATAGAAAACACATTACAAAGCATATCCATCTTTCTCAGCAGAAAATAAAATATGGCAAAAAATTTAAGTCATTATATATAGTGACTTTTAAGTAAATCCAGGTGAGACAAAGTATGGGATTAAAAAAAAATTCTGTTTACATAAGGTCTCAATGCAACAGGTCAAAGGCATCCAAACCTGAGGTAGAAACACCAAATTACTCTCCGATAATTTTCTTAAGAGGTTTGGATTTGGAGGAAACTTACATACTATCAAAATAAATTATACAGTATGACATTGGAAGGAGGAGAAGTGAAATGAGTATTTCTAGAATGGTTCAGATTTCTTTAGTGGAAGATTTCAGACATGAAGGATAGGTCTGTAGATCATATAGCATCAACATAAATAGATATTTTAAAAACACCTTCAGCTCGTGCATTATTTGTTATTTACTACAAATAGCATTGCAAGGCTTTAAGCAACTAGAATTTTTAATAAATATTATGAACACAGAACTGCTGCAGCCTTTAGCTATACATAAACAGAGAGCTCTTGCAAAACATTTATATTTATATAGCCTTACACACATAAACATCATCAATTGAAATGGAAGTACAGTATCAGACACATTTGTTCTGCAGGTGTATCCTTGAGAGCTAGTGTTAGCTTGGTATTCCAAGTACTGGTGTAGCAGAGCTCTACATGCCAGCCTTTTCCAAACAATGTGCTCTGTGCACAGGTATTCTTGCTGTAAACTCTCTTTGGTATGTAACCACACAGAGACTATGCATACACCTAGCTACAATTTCAAAAATTTACATTAAAATGAGGTTATCACTCTGGTTCTCTAACATGCATGAATGTGAATGTCAAAGCCAACAATTAGTAAATCTTAGTTATGCAACATTCTTCCTTGTTTTATACATCTCAACACAAAGACTGCACTCAACTGAAGGCAATCTCATTAACGCCACTTTCAAGTTGGGCTTAGTATGTTGCCCCTAATCAGAATAGATTCCCTAAAAGATTTCATGAAGCAATATGTTTCAAAGCAGTGAATTTCTTAAAACCAATATAACAGCAAAAGATAAAAGTGCTACATTATTTGTACATCAAAGTCTTTATCATTGTTTGAAAAGAGACCATAGTTCTTGTAAACCATGTTTTTCCTGCAAGTCTATCTTTCCTATTTTTATTAAATACATACATCTGAATTGGAATCTATTTTAATGCAATTGTGCTGTGCAACCAGTACATTACTCAATATTTTTCTCAAATAATAATTAAAATAAATAAATGCTAAAAAAAAAATAATAACAACATATGAAGGGGAATGGCTTAATTTGAAATTTCAAAAAGGACAGAGTTTATAGATATACCTGAAGTGACGTATGGTGGTGGGACAGATACTTTTTTCCACTAAGGTTTAAAAAAGCAAAATAATTATTAGTTTTTAATTCTTTTCCCCCTCCATACAATAAGCAGCAGATCTGTGGGACCCCTTGTTAAGAGAAATTGTTGGATGAAGGAAGTTTATGGAAGTGATTCACAAACACATAGAACATAGAACATATAGCAAATCCATGGAACATTTTCTAAAGTTGGTCTTCAATGCTTTTTGAACTTCCTGCAAACATGTAATTATATGAAGTAGAAGTTACGTTTAGCTTACTTTTAGCAAGGGTTCTCATTTTCACCTAGTTCTTACTAAAATTTAACAGTGAATTCTTTGGCTGTTGATACTTCAGTAGGGATTCTGAGTGTAGGTACCTTATAGTATAACTACTGATATCACCTCTAGTGATTTGGCCTTTTTCCATAGAATGATTGAGGTCATCTATGTGTTTGCCTCAGGCTCTCCCTGACCAGTCCCAGGACATACCAGTCCGTTTCACCTCTAGTTGTTTGGGTGGCAGTGTAGACAGACTACAATAGTCCTATTGTTCAGGCCTAAGAGTTTCAATTAATGAAGTTTCTGGTACTTGAGGTAGAAAGTTTACTAATTTGGTTTAATTCCAAGAACTCTCAAATTTGTACCTCTAATTCACCCCCACTGTGTTTTATGCTCTAATTTCTATATATATTGTAGCATAATTTTAAACTGTTCTGTTCTGTTGTTATAATTGTTCTCTTATCAAGTTTCTAATTTCAATATTGCTTTCATTTAAGGCATAACATACCAACTTTTTTATCGTATTTCTTCACCTTCCAACATTTGTATAAAAGTGAGTGTGCCGCAGTACCTGTCAAAGAAAACAAATTTTTAAATAGCAATTATATTCTAATTGTCTATTTGATCACTGCTGTCCTCTGACCCACCCTTCACCTGAAAATACAGAATTATTGTGACTTGCCCTTTGGATATTCTCTTCAGCCATGTGTCATCTGACTGTGCAATCCTCTATGTAGAAATTCACTAGCAATTGCTTAAATAGGCTCCTGCTTTGCTGGGAAATCCCCAGTTTCTGATGAAGATGACAGGTTTCCTCTTTATGCTATATTTTTTTCTGTCATTAAAACCTTCCCTCCCTCTTTTTGGTTATGTTTTGAACTATTTGGAAGCCTGTTTGGATTCTGAAGAGATGTTCTTCACCTGTCTAAAAGGGGGAAAATTATGCTAGATGAGGAGTTGATGGGGCTGATTGAGAGGCCTTCAAATTAGGTTGGAAGGGGGAAGGGGATGAAACCAGGTTCTCCAGAGATGAGCCTAAAGGTGGTAAGCCAGAGTCAGGGGTGAAATCAGCCCAGCTGAAGTGCATGTACACTAATGTTGCGTGGGCAACAAACAAGAGGAACTGGAAACCATGGTACAGAAGGAAAGCTATGACACAGTAGCCCTCACAGAAATGTGGTGGGATGACTCACATGACTGGATGCTGCAATGGGTGGTCACAAGCTCTTCAGAAGGCACAGACAAGGAAGGAGAGGTGGGGTGGCTCTGTACATTGGGGAGTGGTTTGAGGGATCTCAAGGACAGTGAAAATAAGGTTGAGTGCCGATGGATAAGAATCAGAGGGAAGGCCATCAAGGCAGCATCCTGGTGGCAGTCTGTCATAGACCACCCAAGCAGGATGAAGAGGAGGATGAAGTATTCTAGGGGTGCCTGGCTGCAGTTTCACGATTGCCAGCCCTTGCTCTTGTGGGAGAATTTAACTTGCAGGACGTCAATTGGAAACTGAACACAGTTGAGATGAGGCAGTTCTAGGCTGTTCCTGGAGTGCAGGGAGCTTCCTGACACAGCTGGTAAGTGACCCTACCAGGGGCAGTGCCCTGCTAGACCTGCTGGCTGAGAACAGAGAAGGGCTGATGGGAGATGTGGTAGTTGGAGGGCATAGCAACCACAACATTATTGAGTTTTCAATCCCCGCTGAAATAAGGAAGGAGTTTAACAAAACCTCTGCTTTGGACTTCTGGAGGATGAACTTTGGCCTGTTCAGGGCACTGGTTCAGAGAGTCTCTTGGGAAACAGTCCTTTCTAAGAAAGGTGTCCAGGTAGGCTGGCTGTCCCTGTGTGCTGAAAGATGAGACATCAGGCAGGAAGACTGGCCTGGCTGAATGTGAGGACTTAAAGGATGTAGTTTCATGTCTCAAAACTCTGTTGAAGAAAGAAGTTCCCATAAGATAAACCACCACAACAGGGACTTGAAAGAAGCACAGATATCAAAACAAGAAGGCACTGATTTCAGGCCTAAAGAAGGTAAAGATTTGGAATTAACACACTGGACAGAATTCCACTGTGCAGACTGTGGAAACTTAAGACTAAATTTATATGGACAAAAAATTCACAAGGTGGCAAATTGGGGGAAAGTATACACAAGTCAGCCAAAGTTGTGGGAATGGTATCTACGCGCTGTAGATACCCAGGACTTGGACTGTATAAAAGTGGTACCTCCAGAAGAGCAAGTCTGGGATCCCTACCACTGAAGAGCAGGGCGAATAAGGACCATCAAGGCACCACAGGAATCCATGTGGTGTTGATATCTTTTACTTAATTTCTCTCTCCCACTCTCTTTCTTCCCTCTCCTCTTTATGCCACCCCATTTCTTTCTATCTCTCTACCCTGTATTAACTGTTATATAGAATCCATACTATTGACCAGCATATGATCTCATTTGCACTTTAATTCAGGCTGAGGCATCTATTATAATCAGATAATAGCACTGAAGATTTCACTGGAACTCAGGGGAAAAGGAGAATTTATAACCTTTGGAAGAAAGGCCAGGCAACACAGGAAGAATACCAGGATGCTGTGAGATCATGTAGAGAGAAAATTAGAAAGGTGAGAGCTCAGCTAGAGCTCAATCTGGCCACACTGTGAAAGATTAATAGAAGTATTTTTATAAATACATTAACAGAAGGAGGGCCAAGGAAAATCTCCATCTTTTATTGGACATTGCAACATTGCCTCCAAGGATGAGGAGAAGGTTCAGCTATTTAATGCCTTCTTTGCTTCAGTCTTTAACAGAAAGACCAGGGCTATCCACGCCCTGAACTGGTAGATGGGAGACCCTCTACAGTCCAGGGGAAAGTAGTTGGTGGCTTCCTGTGCCACTCAGACACAAGTCTGTAGGGCCAGCAGGATAGGATTCACCTGAGGGTACTGAGGAAGTTGTCAGAAGACCTCACCAAGCCACTCTCCATCGTTTATCATAAGTCCTGGTTAAGTGGGAGGAGTCCCAGATGACTATAGGTTAACCAGTGTGATACCCACCCACAGGAATGATCAGAAGGAAGATCCAGACAATTATAGGTCTGTTGTCTAGCCTTGGTTCCAGGGAAGGTTATGGAACAGATAGTACAGATCATAGTGAGTGCAATCACACAGCATGTACAGAACAACCAGGGGATCAGACCAAACCATGGTCTGGTTTTAGAAAAAGACATGGATTTAAAAAAAAAACAGATCCAGCTTGGCCAACCTGATCTCCTTTTATGATCCTAGGGAATAAGGGGAAGATTGATTATGTAATCTATCTACCTAGATCTCAGTAAAATCTTCAATACTTTTTTTATGTCATTCTCCTGGTGAAGCTTGCAGCCCATGGCTTGGGCAGGTGGACTCTTTGCTACATCTGAGACATTGTGTTAGAAATTATCTGAATTGCCAGGCTCAGAAAACGGCAGTGAATGGTGGTACATCCATTTGGTAGCTGGTCACTGGTGGGGTTCTCCAGGGCTCAGTGTTGGGACCAGTCCAGTTTAATATCTTAATCAGTGATGTGGACAAGAGGCTCAAGTGCACCCTCAGTAAGTGCAGAAATTACACTATTTGGTCAAAGTGTTGATGTGATGGGGAGTGGAGGACAGGAAGGCTTTGCAGGGGGATCTGGACAGGCCACTGTTTTGAGATTCAGTAAGGAGAAGTGCTGGCTCCTGCACTTGGGTCAAAACAACAGGTTTGCAACAAAACAGGTTTGGGGAAACGTGGCTGGAAAGCTGCCCATCAGGAAAGACCTGGGGGTGCTGGTCAACAGCCAGTTGAGCATTAGCCAGAGTGTGCCCAGGTGGCCAAGAAGGCCAATGCCATCCTGACTTGTATTAACAATAGTGTGGTCAGAAGAACCAGGGCAGTGATTATCCCTCTGTACTCAGCACTGGTGAGGTGATTGTGTTTGATTACTGTGTCCAGTTCTGGGTCCTTCATTACAAGAAGAACATTAAGGGACAGAAATGTGTCCATAGAAAGGCAACAAAGCTGGTAAAGGGTCTGAAGCACAAGTCTTATGAGGAGTGGCTAAGAGAGTTTGTGTTTTTTATCCTGGAGGAGTCTCAGAGGAGGCCATATCTGTCGCTACAACCACCTGAAAGGAGGGTGTAGCAAGATGAGGGTCTTCTCATGGGCAACCAGCAACAGGACCAGAGGAAATCGCCTCAAGCTGTGCCAGGGTAGGTTCAGGTTAAACATCAAGAACTTTGTCTTCACTGAAAAGAAATGCTTTGCAATAGGCTGCCCAGGAAGGTGGTGGAGCCATCATCCCTGGAAAGCCATCATCCCTGGAAAGCCATCATCCCAAGAAATTATTGGATATGGCACAGGTCCATGGCTTATGGTTTAGTTGGCATCAGGGTGTTTGGTCAGAGGTTAGACTTGGTGCTATCAGAGGTATTTTTCAACCTTAATAATTCTATAACCCTTTTGGAGAATAGTACTACTAAAGATTAAGAAATTGAAAGAGTGATCACTCACACCAAAATAGATTCCAGGTCTGAACAATAGGCCTGAGCAGCTGATCAATAAGTTACATTTATAGATATCTAAGTTCCACTGATTGTATGGATTACCTCTCCATTGACTTCAAAGGGAGCTTAAATATACATTAATATATCTATATATACTTATATATATATATACCTATTTATATACACCTATATATAGAACCAAAAATTTAGATGTTTTAATCTTAATATAAATCTAACCTTCAGGTTCTCCCAGCTTCAACTTCTTTGAAATATTTTGCCCATGATCAGTAGCTCTCCAAGGAAGGAATAATCTATTTTTGTTCCCCAGCTTTCATGCTATGAAACTTCTGAAGGGAAGATAACATAGACTTAGAACAAGCAAACTAATTGATGCAATGTAGAGTGATTGTAAAATGATGAAGATTTTGGAGAGTTTATCTTTACAGAAGATGACAAAAAGGGCTTGCAAATACATTTTCATTAATGTAAGTATTTTGCAAATTTTAGTTAGGAATTGCACAAGGAAGGACACAGAATATGACACAAGTGCAGGACAGGAGGCATACTGCAAATTACTAAGGCACGTCGCTACTCCATCAAAACCAGGAGCAGGATAAAATCTTCCCAGAAAATTCTAGAGGTGGAAATTGTCCTTTAACAAACAAACACCGAAAAGCTTTATCCACATTTAAAATCAACTCCTTGCGATGTCAAGAGCACTGCAGATTCATTTTATGTATAAGACTTAGTCTTTATACCAACATGTTATGCTAAATGATTCTGATATTATAATTATAGATGGTTTCCATAGATAGATGAAAAAAGACTGACATATTATGGTAAATATTGAATTACATTGAGAATGCACTGAAGAATAAATTTTCAGATGAATATATTTATTTTAGAGATTTACAGAAAGGAAAGACAAATAGAAGGTTTTATAAAATAGCAAACTCATGGATAAAATACCATGTTAAACAGAATATGAAAATAAAATGTTTCCACTTACAGTACTGAAATTTCCCCCCACGGAATTGAAACAGACTAAAGTTCTAGTCTTCTCTGTTCTACCAAAACTGCCTCGTTTGCCATGGATGGAATGTGGAGGGAGAGAAAAAAGTAGTTTAGTTTAGCACAGGGAAACCCACAGTGAAAAACATAACCCATTGGCCAGTATTCTCCTAGATGACATTTGATTTCCAGCTTAAATTTTATTAAACAGGAGGAAAAAGACCAGATGTATATTTTCAGTTTACTTTAGCATTTTTGGTTTTCTAACTATTTCCTTTTGAATTATTTTTGCAATTATCTGTCTTCATTATTGTCCTTATTCCTCAGTTATTCGTAAATATTTTCCCAACATTTTCATAATTATTTTTGCAATAAACCTCAAACATTTCAAATAAATCAGCATTAGAGCTAACATAAACATCAATGGGCTTTGCAAAGGGCCCCTTACGCCTAAATTCTCAAAGTGACAAGAACAATTACGGACAAACATCAACATACATGCACAGCTTAAACTTTGAAACAGATAGAAAAGAATCACATGATACGTTGCACTTCAACAAATGATCTTATGTTACCTAACACAGATGGATTAGCCCTTGCCCAAAATTCCTACATTCCCTGGAATACAAAAAAAACTTTTACGCTAACATCGTTTAACAGCCATTATACAAGAATGAATCTGAGTTGGCATACAGGACTCCTTGGAGATCCCTACGAGACAACACCTAAAAAGAACGCTGAAATGCTACTGTATCTTCAGTGCAGCTTCATTAAAGTAGAAATTATTTATCAAATTGGAAATAGTGTGCTTTCTTTTAAGTTGTTCTGTCACATAATGTCATTGTTTCACCTGCAAATTATCAAACTTAGAAGACAATTGAAACAAATTTTTTAGAAACATGTGGTATGTGAGCGTACATCCATTTTTCTTCAAGCAGATACCACAATCAAAATATATCTTTAGTATAGAATGCCATGTAATAAATAACTTTCACAAATACCTTTTGTCACACTCTAGAAAGTACTGAAATGTTTAGCGTTTGCATTAGTGCAATACTTGTTTCAACAGAGGGTAAAAAGCCTCAAAAAGACACGAAATAAGACACGACTCATTTACTAAATAGTCTTTCATGTAATCCAACACAAACCTGAAAATATAACAAATAAAAAGACTGTGAAGGAATTCTAAAACGTTGCCACATGGTACTACTAGTCTATCCATTGAAATGTCATTATTCCATAAACTGAACATCATTATGAAGGTTAACAGTAAATAGTACACCATGTTCCTGTGAACAGAACAGAGTCCATTGTTGTTTGTCAAGAGAAATTAAACTTCTCAAAGTCTGTTTTATTTCTGACTTCTGTTTAAACATTTCTGAATTATTTATGAAAAAGTTGTATCAAAAAGACTGGTTGCATTTTTTGGATAATCAACAAGAGTCAGAATCCATCTTTTATTGCTTTGAATGAAGACCAGAGCTAAGAAAACTTAAAATGTGCACAAGGAGATACTGCAAAATCTAAAATGTCTTAGCTCAGTTACAGAATGTCAGATTGTACAACAGTTGACTTTTGCAAAAATAAAAGCAAAATCCTCCTTTTCTTTTTTTAAAAATCTAGCTAATATTGCTAATATATCTCCTTTAAATAAATACATTTCAAATTAAACAAAAAAAAAAAAAACCTCATAAAAACCCAGAAACAAAAACCAAAAAAAACACCCCAAAAAACTCACAAACAAACAACATCAACAAAAAAACCAAAACCAAAAGCATGAAAAATAACTACTCGGCACATCACACTTGTTCTTGGTTTGGGTTTTTTTTTGGTTGGTTGGTTGGCTGGTTGGGGATTTTTGAGCTGCTCAAGAAATCTTGCATCTGTAAGTATTTCCTGCTAGTCTTAAGGTTCCAATCCGCTTTTTCCTTGAAAAAATAAGCCTTTTTATAGACTTTTTAAAGTGATTCTAATATACAGAATCACTGTGAAGACCAAGCCTGTTGGACCAAAGAAAACTTTGTGAGCTTTAAGCCAAAAGACTTGGTGGTTCTAAACTAGGAAGGAAAGGACTTTTCTCTACATCTTCTGTAAAATGCTACCTTATGCTTTTTTAACTTAATCAATTTCCTTCTGTATTCATCCAGTTTTATACTCACACAGTTGTTCATGTCCTCTGATGTTATTTTAGGTGATGTGTGTACTTTAGAATAATACCTTTTATTCTGTAAAAGATGTTAAATTAAGTAAATAAGTCACTAATTGTCTGTCCACATCAATACAGAAGAAGTTAATGCAATTTAACTTTTGGTTTGCATTATTGATTTTTTGCTTAGATTAACTAACTGCTCCATAATCACTTGTAAAACTAATATATTGTAATTAGAGAATGAGATATGTAATGGAGATTGGGCTCATCAAACAATTATACTTCTCAGTTTGAAAGATAATAAAGTGTTTCCCACCTAATGGGTGAAAAGGGAGATAATTCGTAACAATATCTTTCTCATTTTCAGTTGTTTCATTATGTAACAAAAAATTATTTCCACATTCTCCTATGTGTGTGTGAAAGGAAGAAATTATCTCCTGTTTGTTTAGAGTTTATCCAGGTAGCCTGTAACTGCAGTATTCAATAGGAAGCTTTCTAGTATGAAGCCTCGTATTCCAGACTCCATTCCCAGATGTTTATAGTTTCCTATATTCTCTCTGTGTGTAATGCAATCCAGAGAAAGACCTATTTCTCTTTCCTTCTTGATTTACTGTCCCATCAAAGCTGAGTGTCACTACTGGAAAAAAGACCAGATGGGAGAAACGCTTTTAGTATGACTGACACGATGTAGCTGTGATGCTCAGAGCACTTTGGCCCTACTGGAAGACAAATATAAGAATACGAGTTCACTTCTGAGAAACATATAAGTTTTTGAACAGAAAAGCATATCATAAATTCATGGCACATGGCACAAACATGGCTATATTAATAGATATGCAGTATGATTAGACAGGCTGCATAGCAAACCAAATTACATTTTTTTAACTTTTTACACTTCTATAGGGATACATTAGGTTTATAATTAAAATCTGAAACTGGTTAATTAGAAATTAACAAGTTAATTATCATCAAAGATTTTACCCTGAGATGATGTACTATTTCATGTTTTGAATAGCATAACTATTGATAGTCTAAGTTTATTTATTTTGTATGTGAATACAACAGTGCAGGGTAACAGTATAAATCATATCTGTTGTGCTATATTTGAAAAAAATAGAGAGTTCATCCAGTGTGGGAATGGAATCAGATCTGCTTTTTTACATAAGATAGAAAAGAAATGTTGAAAAATGAAGTCTGTCTACAGGTACTGAACACAAATTTTATAGCTTGCAGTGTCAAACACTAAAAAGAACCCAAGGTACAAATAATAGAGAAATAAAGACCAGTAAATTGATGTTCTATATCAGCAATAAGACTAAAGTTAGTAAAGAGTCCCTAGTTAGTGGACTTTTAAAGCTAGCAAAATGACTCTGAGAAAGGCCTAAGTGTTGAATATTTCTTTGCATGCAAGTCTTTTCCAGTCTGAAGTGAAAAGGTCAGTTTAAATCAGACATCTAATGCCATAAAAATCAGAGAAAAAAGGGCACTAACATAATATTAGAGACAAAGGATAAGATCTAAAATTTGATAGAAAAAGAAAGGTTAGAGATTATTTCTGAAAGCCTCTAATTTAGTCAAGTACCCTGTAACTTGCTCTTATATTATTCAAGGGTTATCTTGCTCTATTGTAGTTACATTTATTGTGATTGTCATCTGAATATTTTGTGAAACAAATCAGTTAAAAAAATATTAAAGAGTTCTGCAGGACCTGACAAATTTTGTTCTAGACACCTTCAGATCTGGCTGTAGCAATCTTAGATTTGCTAAAAGTTATCTTTAGTAGTCCATTGACTTGTATTGAAAGACATGACAAAGATAAATTCGGGTCTTCAGGGAAGAAAAAAGGGAAAGAAATGTAAATCAGCAAAATAATTTTGCCCCTCAAAGGAATAAGATTTGCAGGTATCTGCAAGAAAGCAACAATCCTGTGAAAAGGAAAGAGCAAATAATATTTTTTTTCCTTTGTCTCTAATGTAATAACATGCGTCATAAACAGAACAACAGCTAAGATATCTGGGATGCAATAAACATTTTTGTTTCTTTGCATTCTATTTTCATAAGCAAATTAAGAAAACAATTTCTAGGTTGATTCATTAAGAACTGGCCACAGAGGTGGAAGAGTGAAAATACCTGGTTATGTTCAAAGAAAGAGATAGGCAGAACAGCTTCTCTGTCATTTGAGGAGAAGCTATCAGTAACTCAATTGCAATAAACAATATTTATGTTTTGGAAGTCAATACTGAATTCAGTGATATTCCAAGGCTAGATCTGAATTTGTCAAGTCAGAGATTGACAATAGACACTCACACTTTTATAGTGACACAAGTAGTGAGCAGTTGTGCAGAAAAGATTTGTGGTTATAACAAATCAGTAGATGGATATGAGCCAACAATGTCCTACTGTTACTAAATATGTGTGCCTCATGTGTGTATATATATGAATGCATTAGTAGGAAATAAAAAAGTCACAGTCAATAGCTTTGACTGAAAAACTGCCATTTTTGTACACTGCAGCTTGAGAAATCAGAAATCTAGTGAGTGCAGTAGAATAAGATAAGCAGGAATCTAGAAATAATGGTCTACAAGAAAGGACTGGAAAATATTCCAGTGCTTAGTTTAAAAAGGAGACAGGTGTTAAGAATATAATAGCTGTTCTCAGATGCATATAAGGCATCAAAGGGAATAATCTACAGCGAATGTGGATAAGTAAAATTATAACAGGTTTGAGCTGCAAGAAGGAAGACTTAGGTTAGATATTAAGAGAAGCTTTCTAGTCATAACAGTAGTAAAACATTGGCATAAGCTGTCTGGGGAGTCACCATAATCTAAGATCTTGCAAGAATATACACATAGTTGAAACTATGTGAATATAATCAATCCTTATTTGAGTTATGCAGATGATTTATTGAGGTCTCTATACAGAGGTTTACTCTAAGATAGTGTCAAACATGAATAAAATTCACAGTGAAAAATATAAGGAATCATAGAATCAGCCTCAGTGTCTCAGCAATTTCTCTCTAATTTTTATCAAAGTTTCTCTCACAATTTTTTTTTACCCATTATTTCATATAAAGTCACCAAGGTGAAAATTTCTACCATTTAAAACTAGTCAGCTTGGTAGGCATTTTAACGAAGAAACAATTGAACCATCAAAAATAAGCAGATAACCAGGCAAGCATCAAGGACAATAATAATACTAAATTTTTTATAACCCTAGTATGAGTTAAAAGCAAATATAAACATCAGGTTAATGCATTCAGGGCACAAAAAATTTGGTTTATCCATTGTAAAAGAAAAGAAAAAGATACACCTACATAATCTCCAACTAAGATCTTCCTCTCAGAGGCCTGTGGCCAGCTGCTGTCAGGTGCCTGTGGACTGCATCACTGTCCATGGAAACTTAAAGCTGAAGACATTGCTTCCATCCTATCACATTTAGGAAAGAAAGTTAATAAAAACACAGATCTCAGAGTGTGGGAGTTCCTCAGAGAATGGGAAAAACCCTCACTGGAGAGGCTCAGCATACAGGCGATGTGGAACATCTCACTGCATTTCTTGGAGTACACTTGGAGAGATAGGGAGACTGGAAAAAAAGTCACCTTCATCTGGAGAGTGATTTCTCAGGCCTGTTTTAGTAATTTGAGAGAAGATACAACTAAACCCACCACAGTGATTTATTTATCTTTCAGTGGTCATATTTTTCTTTCCTTTTGCAACCACCACAGTGCTACAGCTGCCACCTTTAGAAAGGAGTAGTAATTTCTCTCAGTGAAAGAAAGAATGTTTTGGTCAAATGCATATCTTTGATCTATTTACAGGATTTGTAAGAAACAATGCATGAGCATAAGTGAATCCCTGAAAAAGACCAAGCACATTCCTATCAAGAGAGTGATACCTCTTACCTGCAGTAAGTTTCCAGCAACAGGATGCACAGGTTTGGTCACTTAATATTCAAAGCAGGACTCCTAGCAAGAGTGGTCTACCTGATTTCAAATGCCAAGTGTTAAACCAGAAACAGACCTGCTGACTGGACAGATACAGGTGAAGCCATTCCAAACTTTTAAGCTGTTAATCAAAGCCAGTCAGTGCTTTGTACAGATTTTGTAGACAGACTCACTGCACTTGCTCAGCTAACTTGTCTGGGCTAGTTTGTCACTTGACTCTGTGTCAGCTCTATCTGGAGGAAAAGGGTACTTCCAGTAATGGTGTACAGCAGTCTGGAGGTCTGCCACTAAGATCTGTGTCAGGAAAAACTCCTCATGCATACCTAAGTTAGAGGGCTCTTTTTAACTCAATTTTCAGCATAATGGTTTTAGAAGAAAAGCTGCATCTTTACCCACTGTTTTGCAACAAAAACAATGCTAGGAAAAGTCTATGTTACAGTATTTTCCTTGTACATCCATGGACAACATTACTGAGGGTAAGAAGCTGGTCTATGTCAGAAAACATAGAAAAACCCATACCTTTCTTCCTTTTACATCTCACATGGAAATGCTACAAGCTCATCTGTATAATCTTGCAGTAATTAAAGCATAATCTATAACAGGGTGTTTCAAAGTAATTGATGACAAAAAATATATCTAGATCTACTAGGGATCTACTGGGAGCGATGATATTACATTTAAAGAGTAATAATCTTTTCATCATATTGGTAGAGAGAGCTCTCTCAGAACTGGAAAGGGAGTTTGTCTCAGTGCCAAGCTGAAAAGAAATTAAACAAATCATGTTGAACTAGAGAGAATAAAGTGTAATATTGCTTTAAGTCTCAATTCCTACAGTTTTCTATTGCACATAGACATCAAAATAACCTTCATCTCAAATATCAAAAATGGAAAAAATTGCCTTATTCCTTTTTAAAATAGTCACTACTGTGGCAAGATAACATAGAGGCCTATGGTATATGTAAAAAAACATCTACCATTTCTAAAAAGTCAGCTTATAGAAACTTATAGGAAATGCAGCTGCACTTTCTAGGTGATGATGAATAAAACAGTAAACCCTTTGCAACAAATGAACACTAAATTGATAAAATGCTAGTTTTGGGGTAGAAACATATTTGAAAAAAAAATTGTGAGTGAGAAGGGTTTCTTTTGTCCTAGTAAATTAATTGACAATAAAAATTAGGTTATAAATTGCTTTTTGCAGAATTTAGCAGTTGTAATTGAGACAGAGCCTGGCCATTTTTAATCTCTGAATAAATCCCAACCAAACTTGCAGAAAGGAATTAAAAAAAAAAGTTTCACTCACATCTGTTTATTTATTTTTATCTTATGCTCTAAACTCCATTATGCATTGAAGTTGATATTCACCCATCTGTTTTAACATGAATGATTCAGTTCTTTCTAACACTCGTATGCAAATGGAAACACATAAATTGCTAAGCATATTGGCAATTAAAGCACTATGCTATAGGCTGAAAAAGCTATTTTGAACTTCTGCTATTGACTCTTCTAGAAATGTACATTATTTATCAAGTAAAGTTTTAAAAATCTATAGAATAGAGAAGAAAAAATAAATGTCTGAACTATATGTAGGTCTAATGCAATATGCAGACAAAACTCTAAAAGTAAATTAGTCTTGGATAGAAACAGAAAATTAACTTTTACCATCACATTCCTACTTACAAACACAGGTGATACTTTATAGTCTCATATGATTTTTAAGCAGAACAGTTAAGAAGCCATTTTGAGGTTGTTTATAAATTAATTCCCACTTTAATCCCTGAATCATTGGCCTTTGGTGTTGTCATGATAAAAAAAAAGAGCACGTCAAGCTGTGGATTTGACAATTACTGACTCTGGAAGAGCTTTAATTTAAAATCATTTAGTATCAAGTACCAAGCACCTTGTTTGAATGAGGACAGCTTTTAAACTGTTTGTTTTCTAATGCTAAAGCAGGAAGCTGTTGAATAAAGTGGTTCTATTAACACATTATGACTTGGTGGTTAGAAGTTAATGTTAAAGCAATGTCGATATGAGTTCTATACTTTATTTCCACAATTATGGAAAGTATGTAGGGCAAGTATGTTTTCCAACAGTTTAGTTTTTGAGCATTTTGAAATACATTGACCTTTTTTCTGTCCTGGATATGCAGAAAAGCGGGTATCTCATTTACTATCACTGTTTAGGTGTTTAGAATTTCTTTTAATTTTACAGCAAAATACCACATGCTCTGGAAAAGCATAGAGAGATACTGCTGTAGAAAAGTCTAGAGTTAATAGCTGGTTAAAGAAGGCTCATTTCCACAAAAGGATGAAGGTTCACTTGATTTGGGGCTTTTGTATGTTTGTGTGGGCTTTTTACATCTTTTGGATATATTTTGGTTGGTTGTTTTTCAGTTATTGTTCTGTTTCCATTTTTTTTTCTTTTTGCTTAATGATGCCCCAACTTCCCTTGATCTAAATTCTTCCACCTAAAAGCTGGTCAAATAAATGTATTTTTTCAGTTTGCAGTGTGAATTCTGGAGGAAATAGAGGCATGTACTAGTTATATTCATAAATCAGTGCAAGTTCATAAATAAGTGCAAGTTCATAAATCAGTGCAGGTTCATAAGCAATTCTCAGCAAAGCAATGCTGAAGTACTGTCTGGTTTGCATCAACAGTAATATAAATTCATTGCACTAAAAACTGAGCAATTAAATTTTGATAGTTTCAATAGTTTCAATAAAAAAAGATTTTCCTTCCCATTTTGTAAAACAACTATTGTTACTACAGACAAGTTTTCTATCCTATAAGTTCTGGTATGACAATTTTGACCTGTGTATATTTACAACTTTAAGATGATTCCTTGACTGCAATTTGAATACTATGATGCAACCAGCTTAATTATAGTTTTATCTGCTATTATATTAGTTGGTGATTAATTTGGAAAAGAGAATATGGTACTGAAAAATATCAATGCATGTGGCTTTTATAAACCTGAGAGTAAACTACTATAAAGTAGTTTACTCTCAGGTTCTAAATGTTTCTTTAAAACTTTCGTGTCCATTACAATTTTAGTTTTAAAACTTAGTCTTCTTTGACTTGAAATGTTGTACTTCAATCACATAGAGCTGTGTAATCTGAAATAAGAAGAAAGAGAACAAAATCCTGAGTAGTAGAAGGGGTCTAGGCAAAGAAAGAATCAAAAATGAAGCTTCATAAATATGAAGGACAAGAGAGGGAAACTGAAATGGTACTATACTGTATATCTTCAATTTTAAAATACTTCAGCTTAAAAAAAATCTCAATTAACTTACACCAAGGAGTTGCTACTGAAAGGTATGACAGCATTGAGAATTACAATTCTTTTAGTAAATACCATTCAAGTGCTGTTAATTATGTATAAAGGAGGAAGTTTTTCAGTCTATTTAGACATGATTCAAAATAAATTCCAGTCTGACAGTCTGGAACCAATGGAAGTAACAGCTTACTCACAAGTGATTATGTTCTGGCTGGCATCATGACGCTTAAATGTAGAACAATGAAAAGCAAACTATTCCAGGATTAAATCCTGTCAAGGCAATTAGAATTCACTATGAAAAGGATGCTATCTTGTCCAAATTGGAAGATACAGGGAGGAGATACTGGAGAGGGGTTTTGATAATAATTCAGAATAATAGGAGGAGTACAGGAGAGAGAAAGTTAGAGATATGTCATATACTGTTGATGCAGTACTCAAAATTCAAATCAATGGGCATCATTCAGAGCTTATCTTGCTGTGGCAACCATCATGAGCAAAGCTTTGGTCAAGTATCTGGAGAAAAGATCAATTAAGAAGAGCAATTAAGATCAATTAAGAAGAGCAATCTTGCAATTTGAAAGAATTTGCAAGTCTTGGCTATTTTGTACCATGAAAAAAAAAATGTAGAGGGGGAAGATTAGGTTAACTTCCCTTAAATCTAACACAACACTGCATAGCATGGAATTAAAATGTAGCTATCAAGGAAGACTTTTCTGAGTCTACATAGCTAAGAATTTTCTACATAGACCCTACCTCTAGCATTGTCTAGGAAAATATTATTAATTTTGTATCTTTCAGCTTTACAGAGATAGAAATACATGTCTGCATTTTTTGTGTCTGTTTGTGAGTACAAAACACTGGGAAACAGTTTAGTCATAGAAAATGAAGTTATTTAACCTCAGATGAAGTCATTTCATACAGATAAAAGGCTGCAGAAATATGTGTGTTTCAGCAGAAATTATACAATAGTGATTCCATTTGATACCATGTGAACATGAGTACTTTTAAAAATGCCTAATTAACTTTTTCATAGAAGTTTTAAAAGTTACTTCAAGTGGGGCTTTGAAATTGCAAATCCTACACTGCTTCTAGTTGAGCTCTTATTATCTCAGTAGCATGTTCACCTTGTTGACCTTCAAAGGCAGAAGTTTTTAGTAATATAAAAGTTCTTATTGAGCTTGATAAGTACTAAGCCGTTTAGTAGTTATGCACCTTATCTTCATTATATCCTAATATCAAATGCATTGACACAAAATAGCCATTTTTGACAGAACTTAATATTGATCTTTTTGATTGAGCTTTTAATTAAATGAAACTTAATTTGATGAGTACTATGCTGCACTGTGGAGTACTTGTATGTTGGTAGTTATGTAAGTGTGATCTGGTTTTTTAATATTGAATTTTATTAGATTAGGCCTGTAATTCATTACTAGTAATGAATCAGTACAGACAGTAGAATATATGAGCTATGGCTATACACACATCTGAAACAGCAGAAATTGGCTTAATTAGTGTGCCACAGAAAGCAGGAATCTTTTTTCTTTAATTTACACCTTTACAGTAGCATTTACATAAGTTGCTTTTATGCTGTGTCTGTAATATTTACTTTTTTTTTCATTTTAAAACAACTTGGCTAACGCTGAAAGTTACATATTCTTAAGCAATAACTTAATAGTTATAGCAGCTCTACGCATTCCTACAGTTTGGGAAAAAGTTAGCATAGGTTTACATTCATGTCCTTTTCAAGAAAGCCCTTAGATTTTTATTTAAATTTAGATGTGCACATAACCCTCATTTATGAGACATAATCTATGTTTCAGTATGTGAATGCGACTGACTTCCTTAATTGCTGCCTTTAGTTCCCAAGAATTCCTCACTCTGATTATTGAAGTTAGAGGCAGAAGAAAGGAGCATCTTCTTTTACTTGGAGAAAAAAAAATCTAGAATTAAAAAGTTTTCATTTTATTATATTGAGCATTTACTTAATTATACTCTCTTTTCAGTGGTGCCTGGTGACAGGACAAGAGGCATCAGGGCACAAATAGAAACACAGGAGTTTTGTCTGAACATCAGGAAGCATTCTGACTGTGAAGGTGATTGAGTGTTGATGCAAGTTGATCACAGAGGTTGTGGAGTCTCCATCTCTGGAGATACTGAAAAACTGTCTGGACATTTCTCTGTGCTCTTGTTGGCCCTACTTGAGCAGAGGGATTGGACCAGATAACCTTCAGTGATCCCTTCCAATCTCCACTATTCTATGATCCTATGAAATGCTAGGTTTTGGAGAAAAAAACCACTTCTCTTGGTGAATTAAACTCATTTGGATGTGCTGTTTTAACTCTAAGACAGATAAAGTGAAAACAAACCATAAAAATATAAACCATGCAAAAATATAAAAATATGCACTTTTACAGAAATTAGTGCAGCCATACAAGATAGGTTACAAGTCAGTATGATATTATTCTTCTAGTATGCTCCCCATGTGACACAAATACAGTGACAGACATTAGGGGAAAAATGAGAAAATTAGTTAGAGTTAATTATACTCATCTGCAACAGGATTTTGGGAAAGTGTAAAATATTGGGACTCTCACTTTCTTGTAGGGTCCCTTTTCCAGTTTTTTCCAAAGGTGTAGTAAAATAACAGCCATTTTCATCATTTTTGAGATACAGACTGGATTTAAGAGTAAGGAAGGGAAATGCCAAAAATTAACATTTTGAGATCTAAAGCCAAACATAAAGTAACAAATCAGCTTTCAAGCTTTTTCAATCTCTTTCAATCTCTTCAAAATATTATTGGGTTTTTTTAACCTGAAGATCTGTTCTGTAAAAGTTATTATAACACTATTTCTAGTTAGAAGTAGAAAGTAAATGAACACTGTAAATACAATGAAAGATAGAATGCAAAATTAAAATTAAAAAAAAAAACTGAAAAAAACCCTCCAGATGTCTGAATTATTTTAATTTTAACTTATTTGGATAGATTCATCTTAGTTCTGTAGCTGTGTGTAAGTATTTATGGTTGTATATTTATATAAAAGTATCAACAATGTATTCATGCTCTTTATCCTAAATTCTCTTAAGTAGAGGATATTATTCAATTGCAGCACAGTGCTTTAAATCTCTAAGTGACTATGATCAATCATTAAATATTAAGGAAGAAGATATCAGGGTAATTGTAGACTTCCTGCACAAACAGCAATGGTGTACCACTGACCAAATCACTGAGGGCTGTGAAAAATATTATCCTGAAAGTAGTTGGTTTTAAATGGGAGGAAAAATAATGATGATAATACCTCAGTAAGACATCTGCAGGGTAGTGAAATAAAAATATTGTTTAATGATCAAAGTAGAAGTCAATATACCACAACATTATTAAAGAAATTACTAGATGTAGGGAAAAAAATACACAATAGCCCAGAAAGGCCCTAATCTTGAAAAGATATACTTTCTTATGCAATAATTCCTTGTTTTCCTTTTCTAGTTTCTTACTGTTTCCACACTTTTAGTTTTTTTCATTTTTTACTAAATATTTTCTCCTTCCCTTTCTTCACTTGATTCTTCATGCTATTTATAAAAGATTTTTTTTGATAGTTTAAAACTTTCTCAGTCATATTCAAGTAAAAAGCTCCCTAAAATGCTTTGCACTTCCAGTCAAATTCATTCTTTTAGGGGTGTTATGACTCCCTGAAGGAATTGTCAGCCTATTTAGCAATAAATAGATGCAAAAATTGTTATACATTTTTGTGAGCTCACTCCTCTGTTCTAATTATTGCTTGCTCTTACAGAGAATGTGACTGCTGTTAAAGTCTTAACTTTTACGGATGAGTCTTGAACAATATTATTGTCCCTAGGACCTTGCTATATGAAAAGAAAGAATATCTTTCATTGTAACAATAAGTGAAGAATCAAAGTGTCATTCCTCTTCAAACTCTGACAGCATAAAAAATATTTGTTACCAAACTTCACGAAAACAAAATGTACAAATAAAAACAAAACCTTCTATCTTTCAGGCTACCTAAACTTCTAGACTCATTACATTAACAAGGTGTTAATGAGCTTCCTAGAAGAGACTCCTGTAAACATGCTATAATTAAAATTTTAACAAGCAAACAAAACTAACCAAACCAAACCAAGTAAATTGAGGAAAATCTCAGAAAATACTCTGAACTTGACAGGTAAGTGACACACAAGAGGAGTAAAATCACCTGCATAATACCAGAAATGAAAACATATTTAAACTATTTTAATACATATATCTAATAGTGATTCACTCTTGAAATAATATCTGCACACATGTCTTGATTAATTATTTCCATGCGTCTTTCTATAGGTGTAAATGACCTATTAAAGAATACAAGCATTGTTCCATTGCAGAGGAGTAGGAGATTGGAACTATGCAGCATCTAGCAGGTAGTCTAACAGCATCTCCTTTTTATTCTTTTTTGTTCATCATACCATTTCTAGTTTCCTTCTTGAGAGTAATGCTTGTGTATTTTATCCATTAGTACTCACCCTTTGTTCCCCAGCTAAGATTTCCTACAGTTCAACAGGCTCTTCAGTATGTTTTACCACTATTCTTCTCTCCTGCAAATCCTCCTTTTGTTACTACCCTGTTTTCTTTTATTCTTGCTCTTCTTTCAAGTAGAATTTTCCCCATGCTTCTCTATTAGTTCTTCTTTTATCAAAACCTTTTTATTTTCCCTGTCTGCTGAAAAATTTATTATTCTTGACAAGTTTAAATACTTGTCAGTAAGTACAGGCATCTTTATATTTTACTACTTGACCTGTCGCTGCAGGCTTATCTCCAGACTGGTTAAAATTGTCCCATTGTCATGTATGGTTTCTTCTGTCAAGAGAGAAGAAAAAATATAACTTGTTCTGCGTGCTACTTGTCACATATCCCATATGCAAATAACACAATTATTTAACAAAATTTCTTTGTAAGAAGATCTTCTAAGACCCTAATTTTTCTACAATTCAGTCTAGTGTAGGAAACAGTTAGTTTGATAACCATTCAAGTTTAGATGATAGATTTAACTGCACTGAAGCAAACCTTTGGATCCGTTGATGATATGAAACTTTTCTCCAGAAAGGTGTTGTACTGAAGGCCAACAGTTTGCAAAATAGAAGAAAACATTCAGTCAAAGTATAGTAAATACGTGAGAATTCTTCTCTAACTTTAGGTTAGACTTTCAATCTGTTCATCAGTATTTTCTGATCATAGCAAACAAACACTATAGTGAAAAAGTGTGTGTCGTGGTTTAGTCCCAGCTGGCAACTAAGTACTGCCATGCAGCCATTCACTCACTCCCCAGTCCCCCTGCCCCTGAGGATGGGATGAGGAGAACGATCAGAAAACGTGAAATTCCTGGGTTGACATAATAACAGCTTAATAACTGAAACAAAATAAAATATTATAATAAAACTAAAAATACTAAAACTAAGAACACAAATACCAATAATAATAATAACTGTGATGAAGAGATAGAGAGACACAGAGATAGAGAGGAATGAAACCAGGTGATGCACAATACAATTGCTATCATCCACTGTCCGATGCCCAGACCATCCCCAAGCAGTAATTGGCAGCTCCTGGCTGTGGTGTGCATTTCCCCCCATCCTCCTCAAGCCTTCTCCGTGATCTCAGGAGCTCCTGATAAGCCTTGACTGAACCAACTGAGCAGTGAAGCACCTCTTTACAGTACCAGTTGGGTGGTGAAGCATCCCTTGACTGTACCAGGAGTTCTTGCATGGTAAAGATAAGAATGACTCAGACTGGAAAAGGAACATCACCCAGACAAGGTGGGGAATGAAGGATAAGCACTTATCCATGTTAACCTTGGTAAATCATTAACCTGAATTATAGCTTGAGTGAAACATCGCCATCCTCAGTGGACTTTTTGGAAAACTAGTCCACTTTAGTAGTTAACAACATGGGCTATGGCCAGGAAGGAAACTTCAAATGTCTAAAGCAAATCATCTTCTGACCCTATAAACAGTAATCTCAAGTGAGGCCCTTGCAGATTTCCTGGAATGCAGTGGGCTGTGCCAGCACCTCCTTAATTTGCTTAATTAAAATCCATATTTTAAGGCACCAGCCACTGTGCTTTGTTTCACTTGTATATATTAAGAAGTGAGAGTACTGCAAGTAGGAGTTTAGAAGTTCTGAAAAAGAAAGGACTAATGAAAATGCTGTTGGGACACAGAACCACCTTCCAAATATAACAGCAACTGTGTCACCACTCAGTCAAATAAAAAGTATTTTGAATGAGTATTCAAAGTCTAGATGATGACATCAACATATTGAGTCAAATATTGAAATATATTGAGTAGCATCTATTATGGATGATTTTTAAGCTTAATTTTCAATTGGCTCAAACCATGTTAATTTCCTGTCACACTTGGTAGGTGTTGGGCCTGGCTGAGAGTAGCATTAGGGTATTAATCAGACATGTAGGACAAAGTAGTAGCTTCATTATAAAAACAAATCCGTTCTTTGAGCATAAAGAAACTGCCAATCAATCACTGCCAAAGTTGTGATGGTGATAAGAACCGTTGAGTGGGACAGAATTTTACCTCCAGCAACAGCAAGAACCAACTATTGAGAGACAGATTTATTTGAATAGGTCAATCAGGAATTAGATATTCTCTACCCAGTCCCATAACCAACAGGAGCCAGAGTGGAGAGAGACAATCAAGAGATGTCCTAGGGTCTCTGCAGGCCCTGGTGCCCTGCATGGCTCAAAAACTGCATTCACTCAATTTTCTTCCTGAATCATGTTGATCTTCCTGAACAATGTCTTCTGGAAGTGTGCAAGAGACATCTGCATGCATATCCTGGGGATATGGTTTAGGGGTAAGCATGCTAGGCTGACAGTTGCACTGGGTGATCTTGAAGGTCTCTTCCAAGCTTGATGATTCTGTGACTTGTGCTTGCAGGAAGTCAATTCTTAAAACTGCAGACTTCTGTAATTAGTATTTTGGTATCTGAGTTCATTTAGTCTTGGTCTTAAATATTGACACCACTTTGAAAGGATGTAAAAATCTACTTATTTTCATGACTAATTTATAAAAATAAATAAACAGTAATGCAATTTACTAAAAGATACTACTTGTAAGCCTTATGCCAGAGAAAACCACTCCATCCTTTTGAGGTTGATTGGTCTCCTGTTATTGATGCTCATTCCTGGAAATCTCCTCCTAATACGAATGAAAAAAACACTTCTGCCTCTCTCTCCAAACTTCCAAGCTAGTTCTTTCAAAGTTTCATGCACACAGAATAAAAACGGGGAAGACAGTCAAATGTGAACTAGAGGCCTCACAAATCCAGATCAGAACCTAGACTCTTATCCAAAGTCAAGATACTTATTTGTGTATTTCTGAAGCAGCTGAACTCTGAGGGATTTCTAACAGGAGACATGGCCAATAAGAAGCTGGGCTTACTCACTCCTGTTCTCTAGGCACCTATTTTCTTTCCTCTCTTTCAGAAACTTCTGAAGGTCATTAGACCACTTGTTTATATAAAACTTTGCCTAGGTGAACTATTTTTCCTACTTAGTGGTCAGCAGTGCTTTAACAACCAGTCCTTTAAGCAATTTCAATAGAAAGTAACTGATTTGAGCTTATTTCTAGATTCACCACAGATAAGAGAAGTAAACTTGCAAATTTACCAGAGGAGGTACAATTAACGTGGTGGTAAAAATCTCTGCCTGCAGACAAAAAAAAAAAGGAAAATTTAGTACGATATCGAAAAGATTCAAGATTTTATTTCTTCATGTGTTAAAGGAAGGTTTTAGTTGTTTAAGAAAACCAACAATACAGACAGCTATAGGGAGACATCAATCATTTGATTCTTTTTTTATATTAATAATGTATTTCAAGATAAAACCCAAAATTTCACTGTCAAAAACATGTCTGTCATTTAAGTATTACATGCAGGAAAGCCAGTGAAATACAAGAAACTCCAGGAGGCTAGCAGATCAATGATGTGCATAGTAATTATGCTGAAGTGTTTTTCAAAACACTCCAAGCAGCTTTGTATTCATGCTAGGCAGAGAAACTGAACCAGGTAAACAAATCAGCCAATTCACTCTATCCTTGATCAGACAAAACTCTTTGAAGATTGAAAAGTGACTACTGTACCATTTTCTTAATAATTATTTATTAGAGAGCAATACTGGCCCGCTCCTCTGCATGTCTCCTAGAATAAATAACCCAATCAGATGTGGTAGAATGAATTTATACACTTTTGATGCTATACAGCATGTTTCGCCTTCCCATTAGAATGTCAGAAATTAAGCAATAGGGAGAACTATAATTTATTATGCGTAGTGGAATAGAAGGAAAAATAAACTGCTCCACTCAGAGAATTTTGTGGTCAAATATTCCTAACAAGTGAACCAAGGTTATGTGAGAAAACAGCAAGTTCTATTAGACTGATTTTTCTGCTCATCTTTCCAGATTTCTGCTTTTCTTTCCCATGACAATTCATCCAAGATAACTTCTAATTAATTTTCAAGTGAAAGGCTTCTCACACTTTACTTCTTTATATTCTTTTTGCTTGATCTTCTTCTATAGATGTTTTCAGAAGAAGCCCCCAAAATTGCTCCAAGAACTTTCTCCATTTTCTACATTCTCCCTTAAAAAACCCAAATAAACAAACAAGCAAAAAACTCGAAAGTAAAAAAAAAAAAAAAAACAGAAAACAAAACCAAGCAAAACAAAAAATTCAGATCACTATTATTTGCTAGCTACTAAGAAGTAATAACTGTACCATAACTGGAGGTGGTGTGTCTGCTCTGTAACACGTTAGCACTATGCTGTGTAGATGGTTGTTATGCAACTAAGATTGCTTTGCTTGGATTTAGTGAGCAAATATAAATAAAACCAAATAGCAAAGTAAAATGTTTGGATATACTGCTGAGACCCTGATTGACAAGACGAACTAGCGAAATTCAAAATTCTTTCTACAATCACCTTCTAAATTCTAAGAGAATTTCCATTAGGTACCTGAGTTTTGCCCATCTTCCATCTCTTCTCACTCGAAAAAAACAAAACCAAAACCCAAACCGCTGTCACCACCACCACCAAAACCCACATAAAAACAAAAGCAACAACAATGTTAAAACTTCAAAACTTGGGGAAGACCCACTTCGTGTCTTGACATACTTGCACAAGTGTTGTTTCCCAATAGGTGGGATGTACACACTGTGAAAATTTTTGCCTCAAACTGTTTTATGCATTGAAATATTATGCCTTATGTAAAGCAATTAACAAATCTCAGTTTGACATTAATCAGAAATGTAGTATAACTTTCTACTCATTGTAGAATCACATATTTTTATTATCATGGTGTAATGTAACCTTTATTGTAAGAAAATATCTACTCTTAAAAATTAGTCTGCTTTATAATACAAAATGTATTTCAGATTATCTTTTACCATAGTTTTTTCTTCTAAGTTTTCTACCACCATGAATGTATGTTGTCCATCCTCAGAACCTATTCAACAATAGATAAATACAAGGCTTGTTGTATTTATCTTGATTTTATCTTCAATGCTACATAGTCATACAAACCTTGGAGAAATTAATCAACTGGTCTAGCAAGTAAAAGTAGCATCATTTTCCTCCTATATTACACTCATTGTGTACATGTTTAAGCAATTATAAAGGTACTGGGCAATGAAGAATATGGTTGTTACTCTTTAAAATCAGTATTTTTATCAAAATAATCTGTAATAGTCACTTCTGAGACTATGGAAGCCATCTCACCTACCCAAGGTGTGTGAATACTTAATGTTTAATAGGAGATAGCAAAGCACTTGCTATTAAAGTAAAGGTCAACTCTGTATAAAGTCTAAATTCTCTTTAGCTTCTGGAATGAGAAAAAAGCCACAGAAAAACATAGTGAAAGTTTCAACTCCAAGACATCATAACAGATTAATGTATGATAGGTATTGAAGGGTTTACCAATGAATTCAGAATAAGAAATTTGAACAGTGTATGAAGAGCACTGTTTGCATAGGCCTTGGGTAGGGCCTAGAGGCAGGTGGATACATTCATTTCAACACTGTGACACTTCAGTGGTATTTGGGGACAATTTAGGAAAAAAGATTTTCAGTCAGTCAATAATGAAGTTTCATACCTTTTACTGCAGTTAGTATTTTTTAACACACAGACATCTGTGCTTGCAATATGCACTGATTAATCTGTGACGCTTGAGATTTAAACTGCCATTCTCAGAGTTTCCTTTTTACCATGAAATCAACCTAAAAAGGACATTTCCCTTACACTAAAAAAAAAAATTAAAAATACACTCTGTGTATTTCATACTGCTGTGGGGAATAAAATAAAGCCCCATGAACATTTTCAGAAGAGGGCAATTTGATAAAACTGCCTATGAGAAGTTCATAAAGTGGATCCACAAAGACAAATTTCTTATTCTGAACAACTTCTCTTTCAATTGCATTGAATCTTAATCTCTGTTGAAATTTGTCTTGAAAAATACACTTTCAAATAGAGACTGGCTTACTGGAACCTTCATGTAACATATACATAGTATAAACTATTTTATCTCTGTCATTTAGCATTGTCTTCGAGGTTGATCCAACTGTGGTGCATATAAACGCCTCTTTTTTTCTACAAGCACCTGGCAGTTTCAGTAAAACTATTCACAGACTCTTCCAATCAAATAGCCAAGCACTGGAAATGGATGTATAAATCTGAGCTTTTCATTTTATCCAATGACTTCTTAACTTCAAATTAACAGTCAGTCCTTAAAGTAACTCTCAGAAACCCCTACATATCTTGATCACTCCAGTACAGGCATCTTCCCTCTGACTCAATGCTCAGTGATCTTTTCCATGAAAGCACAGCTGCAGCGAGAGGAATCAGATATCTAGCAAGCAAGACTAAGACAATATCTTGCACAGTGGACATACAAGTTGAGAGACTCAGTGTAAAGGAAGTATTTAAATTAGATCTTATGCTTACTGGCAAAACCTAATCACTGACCTACCAAACTAAGATGACATTTATTATTGCCTTAAATCCTGGGGGGTTTTTTAAGAGAAAAGCTCTCTGAAGGGTTATAGGTTTCAAATAAGTGCAAGTACCCAAACAGTAGACTTGGGTAAGTGTTTCCTGATGGCCTCAGAGAAAGTATCTTTTTCAAATATATTCTTCTTTAACCTTTATAACAACGCAGTAAACTTGCAGACTCTGTTATATCCACAGAGTCTAGGTACTGTACTCAGGACTTTTCATTCCACTTCCTAATGATCAGTCCTTGCCAATCTATTTGAAGCTAGCCTGTACACAACAGGCACAGAAGAGGGCCTAGGATTCAGTGCCAAGCTATTATCTAGTATATTGCTCTTCCTTCTACTTAAGGTTTTTTCTTGATAAACTTCATTATGGAAAGACTAGAAAGTCAAGTTTTAGGTGCAACATTCCTTTAAGATGCACTGTCACCATAAAGGCAGGTAAAATTACCATTTAGGAAAGATTCTTACTCTATATAAATGCTTTTTCTGAAAATTTCCCACAGAAAAGTTTTCAGTGTTTAAACTGAATTTATCATGTTTCGTTTTGTATGCTGCATTATTACACTCCTGAACTTCCTAAATACTTCACTGTGCCTTCCATTCATACGTAAAATCAGTAACTTGCATCAGAATCCAGGAGGCTGAGCTCTGAGAACGTTTCACTGTTAGAAAGGCAAAGTCTGTTGTGGTCTATACACAAGTGTTCAAACTTGAAAAACATTTATGACTCAATTTCTGTACAGAAATACCCTCTAATTATGTGATTCATGGGAATCAATCCAGTGGTTAAACATATCTAAACAAACTAGTCTATCAGTGCTGCAAAATTTCTTGTGCAAACTTATCAATAACCTGCCTGCCAACACTTCCAGAAATTTCTTTTACAGTGTGCCGACAGATGTAAAACAAGAGAGGCAAGGGTTTTTTTTTTTTTTTTCTTTGCTTAGGAGAAAAACTCCATGAAGTGAAAAATGAAAAGGTTATTTGCTTTCAAACCCTTCATTAAAAGAACAGACCCAAAGGTCTCGGATGATGAATAGCTCATTATTTGATCTCATTACCCAGGCATGTACACCCATGAAGTGACTGGAAACCACGAAGTTGCAGCCTACAAGCTTTACTGAGTGTCTGCCTGAGATTGCAATACTCTCCAATACATTTACATAGCTGAGGGTCTATAACAAGGTAGTATGGAAAATAATTGAGAAATAACCATCACAGAACTAATTTCTCAAAAAGACAGCAAGGAACCTTTGCTGTCAAAGGAAATCTTTTCCCTACTGACCCAAAATCACACCTTATGGCTGGGCTCTGTATGATATGTATACTGGGCTATAAAAATTACCTCCCATGTGAACAGGTACAGGTTTAGGCCATAAACAACATGATAAAAGTGCAAAGTTAACATATGTGAAGGTGTAAAGCAAGCTTGACCATATAGCACATTCTAGAACACAGCCAAGCTGTAAACTTCTGTGTTTTAATTTCCTAAAGTCATTATTATATTTAGAAATACATTTTAGCACTCAGATTGCTAAAAGCAAATAGTATTAATTCTTCAGTTCTGTTTTGAAATACTGTATGAGGACATTCCTCTATCTTTTATAAAATTTTCTTGGTTTTTTTTTTCTTCTCTAAATGTCAAGGGACTCCTTCTCATTTCTGCTCTCTTCTGCACACCAATTTTACCCTTAAGTTTCTCCTGTAACCAGTGGAACCCTTTAATACTTCTCAAACCAGACACACAATAGTACAAAATCTTTGACTGTGTAAATTGTCACTCCAGAACCCACACAGACAATCAGTCCCTCCTAAACTTAGCCTTGTCCATGTCAAAGGGATCCTTATATTTAGCCAAACCTTAAGAAAAAAAGGAAAATTAAAAGTATAACGTTATTTCACATGAAATGTAGCACTTAGACTCATTTACATTAAGCGAGTAAGCAGTGACATCACTATTATCAGGAAATAGTTTATACATATGAAAGAAAAATAATTAATTAAATATTAATTTTATTTGACTAAGAAAACAGAAGAGAATGTAGCTATTTTAAAATTGCATGTGCTTACACATAGACAAGAAAGAAATAATATGCAAGATTCAGAAAGAAAGATAGTTGTGACCACTGCACTTTCATATGGCAGCAAATAGCAAAGCTTTCCTGTGTCATGCCTCTTGAGGTGTAGTAAAAAGTTCTGATGATATTTGCCAATTTTTGTTTCTACTTCTGGCAAAATGGCACTGATTTTCTACACATAGAAAAAATTGGTGTGTCACAAATATAGGATCATATTTTCAGTTATAAAGTGGTCTATTTTCTAAAGATATAAAAAAAAATTGTAATTATCACTAAATGCCTATTTATTAAATGAAAAATGCTTTTTCCTTATAGGTTAGAAATGAAAAAAAAAATTACCTACACTTTAGAGTTACCAAGCTCTTTATTAACAAATGGCCTTACAAAAGCAAAACATAATAATCCCAGAAACACTGCCATTGCAGCCCATTTTTGAGTCACAATCCATGTCAGAACCTGGCTATACTGAAACAAAGCTAGTTCTACACCTCTCCATCTCCAGAGCTCATTCAGAGGGCTTCCTTGTCTCTCATATACCAATCACCTTGCCCGTGCTTTGGAGAGTGGAACACTATCAAATTTGACATTGCTGCAGGCCCCCTTAACAAAGCAGAACATCAGCAAGAAAAAGATTTTGGCTTGGTCTGCGAATTGAATATATTCCTCCAGGCTTGATTCTGAAGTGAAATTATCATGTTTAACTGACTCCCTCCACCAACTAAAGCAACGTAAGAGCCATTCTGAGTAGCTGGAGGGCCAGCTGAGAGCTCCACTTGGAAAGCACCAGAGTATGCATGCATACTCAAAACTGTGTCAAGATTACTAACAATATAAGCATAAGTTCTAGTAATGAAAATACAGTCCTCAGGAAAGATTACAGTGCTTGCTTTTATAGGAGAAGAGTCACAAATATCAACTTGTACAGAAATTCAGTCTGAATCTGTGAATAAAAATATTTTCACTCTTTCAACAGAAAAGGTAGTCCAGAGTACATACATCTAAAAGATCAACTGTCATTCGATATCTTTTACAAGCATGTCCATCCCTTTATTATCATAAAAAGAATAATGTAGAAAAGCATTTTCTGCCTTGGATTTGCTTGCTACCTATTCTCTGCCCCTTTTTGTTTTACATAGCTCAACAGAAATATTCGTGTTTCATTCATTCATTCATTTGTTCATCAAGCTTTACATGTGTCTTACAAAACATTTTTGAATTTACTTTGAGATTGTCTGAAGAAAATGTTGGTGCTACACCATTTTATGAATGGCATCTAAGAGCAGACATGTTAAAGGCAAGAGATATGAAACATACAGATTGTTGCAGGCAAAAGGGTCTTAACTTGTGGAATTTTTCTTTGTTTAATTACTGTGGTTAACACAAAAATTCTGATAATCCATTCAGACATTAAGGAAAAAAAAAATCAAACAGTGCAGCAAATAGTTAAAGAAACTGTTTTCCTACCCCTTACCCAGGTTCAGCTTCAGGCAAGCACCTCTGTTCTCCCCTTCTGAGTCTCAGCATCCCTTCACTTTTGCTGTGTATTATGTTCAGTCTCCCCCAGATCCTTCAGGGGGGTGTTGGGTGGGTGGTGAGGAGCCTGAAGGCCAGAGCACAATGGCTTCTGCATGCTGCTCCTTGCCTCTCACTCCTTTCCCTGTGTTACAGCAGGGAAAGGAGTGAGAGGCAAGGAGCCTGTGTGGCAGTCCTTCCAGGGTGCCCCTGCCACACACAATGCCATCCATGGTCTCCAATCCCCCAGAGCAGCACTCCGTCTGTCATCGAGCGTGTCCTCCCAGAGCGTGTCACCAGACTTTGTCTCCAGTAATGTCCTCTTTTCCATCTTCTCCCACCCTCACAAATGTTTCTGTCTCTCAAGCAGGCCTGCTCAGAGATGCCAGATGACCTGGCTGTGGCTTTGGCAGGCAGCAGGCAGCTCACAACCAAGGTGACCCCCAGGTGCAATGATGGTGGATGTGTGCAGCACACCCAGGAACCTGAAGACCCATTTTTCCAGTTACTTCACACAATACAGAATTCTGAACTGGAAGATTGACTACATCATCACTGAAATGAGGACTATAACAACATGTAAATTTTAAATCTAAGTATTAAACCTCAACATATAGATGCAGGAAAACCTGAAAAACAGAGACCAGGTCCCAAGGTCAAAGATAATCGTATAAACTTTTGATTCACATCACAGCCTCAGAAAACTTTCCGAAAAACACATTTCCTCAAAATAAAATATCCATTGCAGAAAATATCTGTCATCTGAGTTGAAGCACTGGAGCATTGTAAGGAGTCATAAAAGCCATAAAAATGAATTGCAACAAAATAACTGCTTTAAAATAATCTAATGTGTATGATTTAATTTAGGAAAAATTCCCTCACCATTGATTGTAAGGTGTTTGTATGCTGCTGTGGTATAAGAGTACCATGAAAACAAGAAAGTACAAAAATTACAGCAGGCAGCTAGAATGGATTATAGAACACCATATGTTTTCCTTTTTCACCCTTATAATAATCTTGCTATATTTGAATTCAGGATTTCTGGACATTTCAGAGTCCAGTAAGAAATTAAGCAAGTGCTCTTCATGCAGAATAAGAAATTAAAATAAACTTTTTAATGTTACTAATATTCACACTTTCTCACAGTCCTGATCCAGGAAACATTAGGGTTTCCTGAATTCCAGAAATAAGGTTTCCTTCCACTTTGTTGGGGTTTTTTTTACCTATCTGTATAACTGGGGAGTTGGTATCAGCTGGACACAAACCTCAAACCACATAATTTAGTGATGTATAATATCTCTTCTTTGTTTTTGGTTTGGATTTTGGTTTTTTGTTTGTTTGTTTGTTTGTTTGCTTTGTTTGTTTGCTTGTTTGTGTTTAATACTAGTGAGTATGGCTAGAGCAAGGGAGAGCCATGTCTCATCTGTGGCACCTACACACCTCCCACTACCACTTGTTTATGACACTTTGAGTTAATAGCCCTAGCCCAAACACCTTGATTTCCTCCATTTTTATAACAAATCAGGGGGTTTCACATAATTTTTTTATCAACTTCTTGTTTTCCACCTTAAGTCTGTTGTGAGGGTGTGAAGCCAGCAGTGGTTTTGTAGCGAGGTTTGTCTATTGTTTCTTTGCCCTTCCAGACCAGAGCAGACTAAAGCAGTCTGTTAGAGCTGGGCACCTGTCATCAAGAGCTGAGCTCTTTCACGTCAACTTTTCCCTATGACAGCTTGTGTACATCTTTCTTCCCAAATTAATAAATAAAATAGGACAAATACTGGGGATGTTTCATCACATTTTGCAATAATACCTTACAGATCTGATAAATTACCTCACCTGAATTTAGGATCCAGATGAAAGATTAAACTACAGTTAATGTAAGTTTTCTTGATAAACATTTGGAAGAACTGACTGAAATCAATAATGGAAGCATTTCCACAATTAAGCAGGAAGCAGAAAATGTTTCAAATAGTAAAGCAATGTATAACTTAATAAAATCAGAGAACAGAAACCAATAAACAGATCTGCAAATAAATATTGCATAATAAAACTATCTTGCAGCATTATGATATGTTTACTAAACCAGCAAATATAAAATGGCAAAAATATGTAAAATAAAATAAAATTATGAGACTCTCAAGTCAAGTTCCAAAATGAGTGCTTTCCTGTACCATACAACTTAACTCCAAAGTGCTCAAATTTAAGAAACTTCAGAAACTACCATGATGCTGTACGTCATCTGATGCACAGCAACTCATAAAACCCCTCTGCTACCAGAGCTGCTGGTACTTTGCTACATCTCCTATATCCTGTTGCTTCACAGTTGTCCTGGAAAAACAGAGGGGAATAAAATTCCTGTGGATCAGTTAATTCACAGTAACCAGTTACTTCCTGGTTACATAGTACTGTGTTTGAGCCTTAAATTGGAAAATAATGGCTAATTCTGCCATTTTTATCTGTCCAGTTAATTAATATTACAATGTATACCTTCATCAAAAAAAAATCAATGAGCAAAACAGCAAAATAAATGTCACTCATATGACCATTTGCTCGTTATTTTGAATGTACTATAATGAATCTATAAAAGAAATTTATTCAAAATATGGGATGTATGCTGTACCACATGACATTCAACTCAAGTTATAATAGTGAAACTGTAAAAATAAAGAACTTTGTATTCAAGCAAATTTTCAGCTGCTATAATTATCTCTGTCACAGTTCTCTATTCCATTTTTTCCTTCTGAAATGTCTCTGCAAAGCAGTATTCTCCCTCAAACAAAAAAAATCAACTCAATCAATTTCAAATCTTAATAGATACCATAAAAAAGGCAGTAATTTCCATAGCATTTAGTTGAAGTTAAAATATGAAGACTCATTCAGCATTTACAAAAATATGTCTGAGACTTCACCAGAAGATGTACCTTGGATCTGAACTGTGGGTTCTGGAACAATATCAAGTAAGAGGCAGAAACTAACTATAAATCTTGTAACAATAAATTGGTATTGCTTAGCAGAGAAATAACTCTGTCAAAGAACTTTAGTCATCACTTAGAACTCACAGCTAATTATCTGCAGACTCTCTGCCCATTTACTGCTAGTACCAAAGAGGCTGCTGTACTGTGTTTGGAATTTATTGACTGCTAAGCAGAAGATTCAGTTCCAGTATTTGCTTAATGCACTGAAGAGCCTTACATTCCAATTATTATTCTAAGTACTTTCTTACTTTCAAAGTTAAAATAAGCTTTTCCAACATATCAGAGATCCAATATGGTGATTTCAGGCTCACATACATCTTCTTGGGATGAAGTCTATTTTGTTTGTGAGCTTCTATGTTTGACACAAGAACTGACTGAAATGGATAGCCACTAATTTCCAAACTGTCTCTTCTAAGCCAACCATGCCATATAGTAGTGCTAACAACATAAAAAACAATTCTAGGTCAATGCATGCTTATAAGAACTGCAGCCTTCTTGAAAGGGTTAGCATTTCTGTCTCCAGCACTGACTCTAGTATTGTTTTCTCCACTTTTTGAATGAATAATTCAACAGAGAGAAGAACATGTGAAAGAGCAGGCACAGATTTACGCATTTGCTTTCTAACTATAGTACTTTTTAAGTATAAGTATATGTGCCAACTATCTTCAGACCTGTGATTTCTGGCAGTTAAGAAATTGCATGCACAGCACTGACCGAGGGAAAAAAGCAACATGCATTCCTCATTAAAAAGAATCAAGCAATTTCAAAATAGGAGGCTCAAACACAAAGCTTTAGAACCTCTACAAAGTGTTTGGTATACTGAAAAGGTTTCCACTACATAGATAGAAAAATAGTCAATTGTTTCCTAAGAAAAATAGTCAATTATTTCCTAAAATGTATTTTTCTTGAAAGTTATTTGACTCCACTGTGTGTAGAGGTGAAAAATGAATAAATTTATCCTCTCAAGAGAAACACTTATTTTGAACACTCATTGGAAGTTGATACAAGGAAATAAAATTTCATTTTACGGCTTTTAAAAGGAATGGCATGGAACCTGTGGCATCCAAAAAGCATGTATAGCAATGGTAGAATTCAGAAAAATGCATATTAAAAAAAACGTTGCTTTGAATTTCACGTACTTTGCCTTCTGTTTTTTATGTTTCATTTAGCAGTCATGTATTTGGAAATTACATGTTAATTGGGATGTCTCCAAAAGAACCAGTTGACCCTCATGCTAGTGAATGGCATTATCTAGGACAAAATTAACAAAAACATTGCTTAAAAGAAGTGCATTTGCACTGGAACAAGTGATTAAGTGGTCTTTAATTTGCTACAGAATCAAAGTGAAACTCTTAGATCTGTTCTAATTACAGAGTTGACAAATTAAGAAGGGAGGAAAAATGAAGGAATACAGATAAAATGCTGTAAATCCATTTATTTCTGTATCTATTTCTCTAGAAAAAATACACATCTTTTCCAAACCCAGAAATAAACATTAACCAACAAAAATCAACTCCCTTTTTTAGCTTTAAAAAAAAATAATATACTATATATTGAGATGACATGCCTTTTAATTTGGAAATATTATTGGTATTCCAGTTAGGGAGACTAAAGTAAGCTGGAAAACTGTCGGGTTTAAATAGGCTGTTGAAACGCTGTAATAAAACAAAAAGAGGACAAGGTCTAAGGTCTATGAATGAAACTCATACAAAATTTTAATAAAATACTCTCTTAATATAGGCTGGTGGTCTTGGCTCCCATAAAAAAAAAAAAAAAAAGCAAATTTCTCCAGAGGTTAGACAGTTTCAAGCTTTATTTAATGAGTCCAAGTAACAGAGGACTTTTTCTGTTGTTTGAAAAAAAGGAAAAAAAAAAAGAAGCTTAATCCTTTAGTCTTGAAGTAATTTCACTGATCTTAATTAAAGTGTGGTATAACAGGAAAACCCACACATAAGATCAGATGTATCCTTTTCATATAATCTGATGTAAAATTTATTCTCCTATTTTAGATATCAATAAATTGATGGTGTGATTTCACATACCTCACAAATGAGAAAATGCCTCCCATCCAGCAAGACTAAAATAAAAGTAAACCAGCTGAAATACCAAGGCTTCAGTGGCCCCAGAGAGAAAGAAAAAGCAGTCAAGGATGTTGACAGTGCCCTAGGAAGAGAACAAACCAACCCATCTCCTAGGAATGTTTGAGAAAGGGTGAAGAAGCAGTATGAATTGTGCTGTGTAGTTCAAGAATATATTACTGCCAGACACTGGAGATATTTCTCAGTTCCTGTCAGCACTCACTGCAGTGGACTGATTACCCCATCTCAACTTAGTAAATAGTTAGTTCTTCTAAAGACAAAAGAAACGGGTTTTAAAAAACAAACCAAACTAAAACAAACAACCCCAAGCAACCAAAAAACAAAGCAAATAAAACCCATCTCAAACAAATAAAAAAGCATCTTCACCTCAGACATCACCACCACCTCCAAAGAGTGAGATTATATACTTCTAATTACAAAAATATGTATTGTAGTTATAAAGAGAAAGAGTTAACCAATCCTAGGAAAATAAAATGCAGTGACACAAACACTGATAGCAAATTTCCTTGGAACTATCATTCAATGATTTCCTGATTTGTGGTGATGAGATAACGCCTTTTTATAAATCTTAGTTATCTGTGACATGGACAACTACCTTCTTTCTGTCAATTATCTGTGGCTTAGAAGCATAGCTTTTATGAAGTTGTTATTTGTTTCAAACATTACTTAAGCCAAAATCTTACTGCATTTGTATGTAAGACGTTTAGATATGCATACATACATCCATACACCAACTTGATCAAAAATTTTCTTTATTAACATTATTACAATATTTCTAAAAGTTAAAGAATTATTTAGAAACATAGTAGCTGTTTAAATACTTGAGATTCATGAACCTTGAGAGAGGTTAAGCATTTATTTTGAGAAGAAATTAAATTTGTTGACAGTAGCTCCCAATGTTCAATCGCATTTCAGCTGAGATTTGTAGGTTCTTGTTTATTTCTTTTTTAGAATTTAGGTAATACAAACACAATTCCATGATAACCACTGAGAATTTATTTTATTTTTACCCTAGTCATCATTTGCATTACAATCAGATAATTAAGTGTTTTGTTCTTTCTTTGAACTCTCCCTATCCACTGTAAATCACAGAGTAAAACTTTACTCTTTTAAGTCTATATTGTGACAAACACTTTCAAGAACAGCAAATATTTAGAAACAGTAAGAATAATAACATTTTCTCCTTATTTCCTTAAGAAAACCCATCCTACTCCATTAGGTAATGTCTAAGAAATTGAACTAGTAAGCATTATGATATTGTGCAGAGAAGCATTCAATTACATTGCCTTTGAATACTCAATAGCCTTGAATATAGTTAGCATCTTATTACAAATCAGATAAATATTTTCATTTTAAAATGTATAGTTTGGTCATTTTTTCAGAAAATCTTAGAAGACTTTTGAAGTAAGGAGATTTTTTCATTCTTTTAAGGCAACTTTAAGATGAACCATAACTTTTTTTTTTTGTTAAAGTTACTGCCTTTGTCTCTGCTTTCTTACTTTTATTTCTTTACGGAAATGCAAACCTCATTGTCTTAGTGACATCAATGAATTTATTTCTAATAAATTGCTAATTAATGCAATATTCCATTGAAAATACCTTGAAACTTCACTAGATGTCTTTCTGTACTCAATATACCAAGCTCAACGAAAAGCCAAATCAAATCTTAAGGCTACTATTTTCAAAGCCCTTAGAGAACTAAAGATTCCTTAAAATATGATCTAAGCCTTAGAGGGTTAAAACTACTGGTACATCTGTAGTCTCTCATCTCTACTGAAGTAGAAATTCCTTAGTTGTAATAAAACCGACTCAAAAATATAATGCTCAGCCTCCACTGTGCACTCCTTTGCTCTGTGTAGGGAAAACATATAGTAGGGCACACAATATTTTAAATCACACCTAGTTAATGTCTTCCTCATGAGGGAAGAAACAAAGAACGGCACTACTGGTACTAAATGTTGCTTATGTGTCTTTGTACATCGGAAAGTTCCTCAGAGGCAAGCAGGTAAGAGGATTGTTTTAAAAACTAAAAGCACTGATAATATGAAGACTTTAGTCAGTGATATCTGTCCATAGACTATGGAGCCACTGAAAGTCTAGAGACTGTATTGAAAAAAGTAGTGTACTTTTGAGAAGTACTGGAAAATGATGAAGATTCCAGTAAGGTAAGATGAACATTATCTCTGGGAAAATTAAAATGTCTAACTACAATATACTAGCGTGACCACAGGAGAAAATACTGTAAAGTTAATAGAGTTAGCTAACATCCAAGAAAAACTAATCAATTGCAAAAATTTCATAAAAGACCAATTTTCATTTTTGTGGTCAAAAAACCAAATTATCAAGAGGAATGAAGACCGGTGCATTTCTTGAAGTTTTTAAATAAAGAACAGATACTTTTTCAAAGAAATCATTCACTGCAAGCCTTTGGCATTAAGATTCTAGGCAATGTTAAATATGCAGACATAAAACTGGTGCCTCTGGTCTTAACATAGATGAGTCTGTAAGTCTTAGCTCTTATCCTTTTAATCACCTTTGTATCACCTGACTGTCCCTAAGGTTCATGACAGAAGATCATAAAGGCAGGGAAACTAATTCTTTTTTATTCTTAAGCAAGCGGTGTGGAACTGCAGATAAAGGGTAAACTATCCATATGCTCTCCCAACCTATTTTGTTAAGAATACTAAGCATACTTTCTTTTTAACATATCATTTATTCCCAAACAACATATGCTATGCTAAAATTTTAGTAACAGCTGTCCATGAATACGGACTACTAATTTATATAATGGATTACTAACATATTAAATTCAGCAACCGCAATTTATGAAATAGACTAAATCCTGTAGCACAGAACATTTCTTTCCAAAATACAGCCTAATAATACGAATTTAAATTTTCAAGCACAATCCATTGTATATTTGCATTATACAAGGGTATATTTTCTGTGGTTTCCATGTCCTTGACTTTCTGTTTATATTTTACCCTATGATTTATGTGGCGTCTTTGAGGGAAGAGGTGGTGTATAAATCTATTGCATTCTCAGCCTCATTATTAGTAATGGATTAATTTTCAGTTTCATCACTAAAAACAGTTCATTATCTGCAAAGGCAAAATTATCTTCATATAGATTCTGAGGTAATTGATTTCTCTATTTATATACTGAAGGGAATGTTGCTCACACAAATTGCTAATGAAAAGTCTTTTTCTTCCTCTTCCCCTCTCCCCATGTTCCATACAACAGTGACATGAAAAACTAGCATTTTCACTGATAATAAAAAAATCAGTGATAAACCAAGATTAGTTACTCTCAATGATGTTAATCGTTGCAGAAATAGTTTCTTAATGATATAGGTTGGCTAAATGAAATGGACACCATTTTACCTCATAACCAAAAATCTCTTAAAACATCACTGGAAAGAAAAATTCTATTTATTAATACTTGCAAGTATTAATAATTACCATTTTCATTTTTCTTTTTTATTATTCTCTAAGAATATTTTATATTGTGGCAGCACAGAGCACAATTTAAAAATTACAATAGTATTACTCTATTTTTGAAAATTATTTCTCACACAGAGGGTGAGAAGGGGAGGACTGAACAGAAGTGTTCTGAGCACCTTTAATAAAGTAGAACACATTTTTTTTTCTTTCCAATTTTAATTTTGACCAATTTGTTTAGTATCTTAAGTGGATCAAGTGGCAAGCAGATTGACTGTATGGGTTCCTTTAAGTTCACTGATGGTATTATTTTGTCCTAGATCTATTGTACTAAGTGGTTTTGGTCTGAGTACTTCTGCAACTGTATTGGTAGGCATATATATTTCTTCATTTACATTATAAGCATAATAAAATACCACTCCATAGACAGAAATCAGATAAACAAGAAAATTCTGTTCTTAACTTACCTAACGATAGTATAAACCAGTTGTGGGGAAAACAGAAGGTAAAGTTACAGAAAGTTGGAAAATTAGAAACACTGAGTCAGCATACATGCTAAAGGGGAAGAAACAGAGGATCGAGCAGAGTGGAAAGTATAACAGTATGAAATATTGTAAGAAGAAAATATGTTTGCTGCTCCCTGGATGGAATACAGTCAGCATGCCTGATTTCCCACACACAACACAAGCTAAGGGTGGAGTTGAGTAGAAACTCCACGGCCAGGCTCTGTTGAAATCCTTGCATGAGGGGGAGCCCATGCTGAGGGGTAGCTGATGAGCTGCATAGCAGCTGTCAACCAAGGGAGAAAAAGGAAGATTTTTTGCTGTAGAACCAGCAAGCATGGCAAACTCATAGACATACACCTCCATCCCAAAGGTTATCTCAAATGTTATCTAGCTCCAAGGTAAGACACTGCCCACTGAACATGATGTATAACTAGAGCCCTTCAAGCTCCACCTAATGTAAAAACATTTTGAGCTAAAAATGGGGAGAAGTTAGGGAAGATACTGTCGTAACTTCTGGGATCAGTCGACAGGCTGAACTTGTCTTCATCCCCATAGGGGTGCCTATCAGGTAAGAACCATACTTCGTGTGTCTAAATGATTGTTTCAAGCCAGCTTTTATTAGGGATTAGAGCTCATTAGCATATTGTTTTAAATGAGTTTTTGCAGCCGGATATTATCACTAGCAATCCCTGAATCTTAACCTGTTGCAATTTTCTATTATATTCATAAAGACTGTTATTCCATAAACTGTTATGGAATAACATACTGTTATTCCACAACAGTTATAACATAACTGTTATAAAGTGTGAGTCCTTCAATGGCATTACATTTGCCACAGGAGGTAACATACTTGACTGTGGAGGCCTGGGAGAGGGTGCCTCTGATGCTGCCGGCATTTGTCCCTGGATCTTTCCTGGGGCACCCACAGACCCGGTAAAGGTGGAGGCCCAGGAGGGGGCATTTCTGTTTGTGTGTCACCCTGAACAAGTCAGTCAAACAGTCCTCCAGTTCAGAAGGCTCTTCAGTGGAGGGTTCCCATTATGGGACATGATAGGTCAGGCACAAGGGTCTCGGCTTTCCTGAAGTGATGATAGACTAATCAAACACAAAGAGATTGAGAAAATCTCCCCTTTCATGTGACACCAGCAGAAAATTAGACTTCACTGCAAATAATTTAAAACGATCTTAGAAATAGTCCTGATTTCATTGCTAAATCTACTAAGTAAAATTCATTTGTACTTTTCCATTTCTCACATGAGTGGTCTTCATGGTCTTGTATGTTTTCATTTGGTCATCCAAATTGAAACTGGTTTGTTATTTTTTATTTTTCTTTGAAATTTGTATGGACTTATTTACAAAATGAAACCACCATGTTCTCCTATATTTTCCTCAGAAAGAACAGAAACATGTAAAAATTAAAGAATTTAGGCTCTACTGTAACAACAGGGCCCTCTGATAATGTACTTCAAGTTGTTTCTTGGTATTCTGGTGTTTATAATGATTTTATAAAATTACAGAACATATGAACTCAGAAATAATCTGCAAAGCCTTTGTTTTAGATTGTTCACTCAATATGGATTTTGGAACATACCATAATTTCCTCGCCCAGTAAGATTACTTTCTCAAAAGGAAGGAAACCTAAGAACAGCTCCTTTTGAAAGACGGTGACTGCAAGTCGGGGCTTGGTTGAATAAGAAACTGAGTTTTCAGACTTCAATACAATTAAAAATCAATGACATGTAAGGACAGGTGTAGGACTCTTCTATATGCAGTGCCTCTAAAGGAGACAATAACATGTACCATCAGAAAAACCAAAAGTCTGTGCAGCAGCTGAGAAAGAGGTGTGAAACAGGTTGTCCCACTGCAGCCCATGCAGAGGGCCATGGGGAAAACAATAGTTCCTGCAGCCTACAGAAAGGACCTGTGCTAGAGCAGTCATTGAAGGACTGCAACCAGTGAGAGGGATGTTGGAGCAGGAGACAATGTGAAGAGGAAGAAGAAGCAGAAAGGAGCTGTTGTGAAGACTAATCACCAGCCAATGTTCCCCCTACCCTGTACCACCTGGAGGGTAGAAGGCAGCAGACTCAGGAAAGATGGAGTGAAGCTGCACCTAGGAAAAAGGATTGCATGTCTCCGTGTGTGTATGTGTGTGTGTGTGTGTGAAGGTGTTTTAGTTGTCTTTCGTTCTCACCCTCCAACTCTATTTTTAATCAGCAATAAATTAATTTACCTAACTTGAGTCTGTTTCACCTTTGATAGTAAGTGCCCCACAAACTCTTCCATCCTATTTTGTCCCCCTGTGCTATTGGGGTCAGAGAGGAGCAAGGGAGTGACTGGACAGGGTGTCTGACAGCTGGTTAAGGTCAGCCCAGAAAAATACCAGAAATCATTGCCTATTGGTACAAAGCTTATGTTCAGCTTTGAGTCTGAGCAGTGAATTTTTGTGGAGAAGCTATGTACTATGTAGGTTTACATATGTTCTGTATGACATTTGGAATTTCAGCAATAATATATATCAATTACCATTCTGGTTCCCTCCTATTTCACATTCCTGACCTTCTGGATCCATAACATTTTTCTGTCTACTTCTATTAAGACAACAGAAAATTAAATTATATCACCAACTTCCAAAAAGAATAAGACCAGCCTCCATAAATATTGTGTTGTATCACTGAACAACTTTTAAACATATTTTCCTGGCTTATTTTCATTTTAAGAATTTTAAATACTTTTTGTAAATGTATTTATAAAGCACTTGAACAATTTCAGATTTCTTATTATCAGTTATGAAAGTTTGCATTTGATATGAAAATGTTATGAGATACAGCATAATCTGGGGTAATTTAAATACTAAAGGCATATCAGTCACGCTCACAAGCAGCCTGTGTCATTTTGAAACAATCACTGTCAGAACGTTCTTTTATTTTCTTCTGAGGAAACAAGGCCTTTGAAAGTGCCTAGTTACAATCACTCGTTCCAGTTATTCTGAAATAATTAACATTTTTTTATTTCATATTTGTGGCACTTTCTCAAGAGGAAGACACACATCTAGAATTTCAAGAAGAAAACTCAGATGTTATTCCCCAGATAGACAAGCTATCTAAATAGTTCTTGAATAAATGTATATCTTGAATAAATTTATATCTGGAATAAGTATATGTCAAAACAAAGAAAAAAACTTACTGACTGCAGACAGATAAACATAGAAAGAAATAATTTAAATTTAGTAAAAACCATATATATGACATTTTTTATTTCCTGTTGCCTGAAAACAGGCTCTGACCATTTCTGAATGAGTATCATTAATTTGGTTTCCAATAGTTCTGAAGACAATAGTCAGACAGCTGGGGACATAAAGAGGTTAAAAAAAAAAACATTTCAGAGATTAGACAGAGACAGAAAAGAAGGTAAAAGTAGAAAACAGAAGCAAATAATGTGCAACTTGAAACTAGAAATGCAGGAAAAGAAGACAGATGAGGAAAGAAGAAAAGGTAGAAAAACACAAGGAAAAGAAGATACTTATGCTATGAAGTACAGTGTATAGTATTCAGCTCATTCCTGCATATTCATAAAGATACCAGTAATTTCCTTTAATTTTACTTCCCATAGCAAATTTCTAGTTTCTAGAAACTTAGAAAAGAGGTATAGTTACAAATGGAAACAAAGATTGTTCTGGGAGATGTGTATTGTCTTATTCTAATAGTTTTAACTTTCTAATATTTAACTTTGTATATATGTGTTCTAAGATCTTTACTTCTTTTCCTTTTGAAGCATTAACAGAATATCTTCATGCAGGAGTATATTTTTTCAAAGAAAAGTTCACATTCTTGTGCATTTTTGGTATTTAGATACAATTCTCTAAAACATATATTATTGCCTTTGTCAAGCATCAAAGACAAATTAAAATAAACTATGAGTAGAACATGACTCAAGGATACTAAAATGTGACAATTTGTGAACATGGGTAGGCAAAATAAATCAAAATAAAGGCATGAGAGAGCATAAAGAAATTGAGATAAACTCCATAGTATTCCAAAGAAAGGAAAAGTGGCAGAATTTAAAATGTGAAGATGCAAATATTGTAGAATCAAAGGGATCTATAAATCATTCAGAATTGCTAAAACCTACATGACCTTAAATTCTAGGACAAATAAGCACAGAGTTAGAATAACGTTTAGGAAACATGAATTGAAAATTCAGTCTCACAGCTGAATTCCCACAAGATAAATCAACAACTGGTGTTAGAACATGATTCATTTAATTTATGTGGAAAAGGGGAAGAAAAACCTACATTTTTGAAAAAGGATATAAGGAAGATTTGGAAATTACAGACCAGTCAGTCTCATCTCTCTGTCTGGAAATGTCATGGAGCAGGCTTTCTCTACATAAGCTGTTCAGTAGAAATGTGTTTGCCATGTAAATTTGCTTATCAGTTAACTCATTTTTCAGGATTATACTGCATCTTTACCAAGCATTAAAAGATACCCTCATTGGTCAAAAATTCAGCATAATTCTTCTCTTATTCACACACTCATTGATTTAATGTTGAATAGTTAGGAGCATGCATTTAAAAAAGAGATGCAAGGGAATTCCCCATAAACACTTGAAATACACAGCAAACAGAAAAAACCCCAATAACCACAACAACAAAAAAAAAAACCAGAGGTATTTTACACAGAGGTTTTTTTTTTTGTGGATTTTTTTTAAGGGAATAAATGGCTGCTACAAATCTGCAAATTATTTGCTTCATATCACAAATTAAGCAAACAAAAAGGTAGAACTTCCCAACAACAGATTTTGGTTGAAAACTCTGACGTAATTAAAACTCATTCTTGCAAGTGCATAAAATTGTTGCAAAAATATAATGCTAGTGAATGAATGCACTTTATTAACGGGAAAAAAGAGAAGTCTTTTGCCAAAATTTGTGAGCCATGTTCACTATTTCTTCCTGTAATATCAGTGAATATCAATTTATTCTGGAAATCTTAGAGCAAAAGGCTAGTCCAAACATCATTAAAAACCTTTGAATAGCTTAGTGTACTTAAATTTAAAGGTTCTTCATAGCACTTTAAATAATAAAAGAATAAAATAATAACTATAATAATAAAATACCTGACTTTAACATATATAATCCTATGTCTGGTGCCTGTTATAGGTAAATTATATGTGTTTCTTCATTAGTTTTATTTTTACAATGAATAATTTACTATGTTTTTGCAAAAAATGAGCTTCCAAATAAACTTCATAAAAAAATTCAAATTGTATTCCTAAGTATGATTTTAATTAACTCCTCATAAGCAAAATTTTTAATCTCAGAAACCATTCTTTTAGAAGCTGCCTTTTATGTTCTCTATAATTAAAAGTGTAAATAAATTAATATCAGAAATCATATGTTAAATATGTTTAGTACATTTGCAAAATACTCCAGGACAAGAAAATTGCACAAAAATTCTTTGGAAATAAATCAGTTCTCTTAAACTGCACACATGGACATCGCTTATAAATATAAACAGAACCAAAACTTATTAAATATTTTTACCAGATATACAAAAAATATCTGGCATCTGTAGAAGTCACACAACTACTGTCCCTATGCTATTTCAGCTTAGGCTCAACAATTTTCTTTGATTTATATGGACGTATACATATAATTATGCATTACCATCTTCCATATTAATATATCTCTATTTTATCCTGCTTTTGGTGATGTCTTAATGGTAGTCATATCCACATATTGATAAATTTGGAGACAACTTAAAGAAAAAAAAACAGAACCTAAAAATCTGATTTTTCTTATTTTCTCCAGAAATTCTGCAGCACTGGGTATCAATAAAAATGTAATGCTATTTTCTTCATAGAAGAGATTTACCCACTGTAATAAATGATTATTATAGTTAACAGAAGACAGAGACCCTGGGAGGTTTTTGGTTTTAAAACAAACCAAAAACCTCCCAAGAACAAAACAAAAATAATGAACATGGGGTGTGAGAATCAAAAGTAATTATTCAAAAATAAGTAGTTATGAGCACACATTTTAATAAATATTTCTTAAAAAAGAAAATTTCTGATTTTTAATCCATTTCTGCTAAATGCATTTTTATCCTACCCATGAGGATGTGTTCCCCCGTCCTGTTTAATCCCTAACCACCAGTGGGGATGTGATAGCTGCATCCATCTGACTGTGGACCTTGGGGAATGGCTAGCAACAAGAGCTGTCTGTGACAGTGACCAAGACATACTGCTGGTATACAAATATAACTATTTCATTTTATTCCACAAGTAGTAGGCAGCCAAGGGACTATTAAGCCCCTCAGTACGGCAGCTCTCTGCATGGCAGGATCTCCCTCTGAATAAGGATGCCTCTCAAGGTTACTCCTTGAAGCTGAGAAGTTTGTTGCCACAACAGGTTCTCAGTAAATAATAATGTGATAAACTTTGAAATTTTATCTAAGTGATATGAAAGATTGATTGTGCACAAACAATCCTTTAGACATAAACCATTGACCAAGTCTGGGACTAGGAGTGGATCCTGCAGCCATCTAGATTCCTCTCTAAGAAGGAGTTTAGAACGCCATGGGGTCCTTTCTGAACCTCATGACTCAACAATGGGATTTCCCTGAGAGCTTCATATGACCTTGTCTTCTATGTGGTACGTAATCACGTGTGCCTTGCCATCAAATCTTATTAAGCCACTGACATATTTACCACTGAACTTTGTTAACTCGCTGGTTTATATCAATGAAGGATATTGTTCCTTCTCTCATACAAGTGAAGTGTATGCACACATAAAAGTGAAGTGTATGCATGTAAGTAAGTACATCCCTCCATCCGAGGCAATTGCAAAATAAGCATAAAGGTCCTGAAATTAATGTTCGGGACTTAAGCCAAGAAGAGACTGAAAGAGTACCTTTATGTCTGTCAGTCTTTCTCAGAAAAGCACAGCTCGGTATTTTTGACACTCGGCTTGGCCAGAGCTCAGGCCTGTCCTTGACGTTCCTCACTGTGTCAGGGAAACAGTCACCTCCTGTTGTGGGGTAGTAGGAAGGAAAAGGTTGACACTTGTCAGCATGCACAAAATTCCAAAGTAATCTCTTCCTTTCACTGTGATTTTTATGAAATGCAGGGCTAGTCACTTAAACCAAATTTTATATAGGGATCTTTTTCACTGTATATTTTAAAGGAAGTAATTGCTGATTAATTCAGATGGAGTTGAATGCAAAGAGGTGAGTTAGGTTCTCTGAGGTGGAAGACACAACGCTTCAAAGGCTAAAGGTGAAGGATGAGAGTATTTGGTGTATGTTCAGAGACAAAATTTCAGCACAGAACTCAGCTTTTCAGTTTTATATGCACAACACATTGTCTTGATCAAAAACCTCCAAAGTTATTGGCAAGTCTCCTTCAGAAAGTTTAAACATCCATGGGACAAGTTCTCTTTTTAACCTCAAAATGCAGAGCTAGTTTTCTCTCTAATGAAGACAGGAGCTGTTGGATTAAACAATTAATTTACTGCTTAAGCCTCCCTGACATTTCTTCACTGTGCATCTTGACAACACTCTCTGTGAACTTAGCATCACCCTCACAAGTTTCCCTGGGAGACCACCATTTTCTGGATGGGAAGCAAGAACTGAATATCAAAAACACACGAATTAAAGCTAAAATTTCCTCTTGACCCAGCAAGTCCTAGCTACAACTCAGCTAGAAGCCAATCTGGTCAGCAATGCCTCAGCATTTCAGATCAAAGCACTCAAAGATTATGTTGCTGAGTCTCTGCTTCTTAATTCTGGGGCTTAACACTTTTTTCATTAATTCATGAAACAAACTTGTAGTTTATAATGTAAAATGTTTTCTTATCCCCTTTTTCTTAGGCCTTGCCTATACAATAGAAACAAAAGACATGATAAAAAAGTACAATAGACTGGTTAAAAAAGAAGTTTGTTAAAGATACTCTATGACTTTTTCTGTGACTACTCCCTTCTCTTCCAACGGGTGTCCTAAATTCAACTTGTTAATGAATAAAGTATTTTATAATTTTTTCACATATTCTGTAAAATGAAAAAAAAAATTAAAATATCATTATTTTACTTAACAAATTACAAGCAACAGATTACTTGGTTCAATTCCTAATAGAAAAATTGCAAAGGTATAAAATTGGAATTATATCTTCAACCTAACCCATCCTTTTGACACAGAAATAAATGGCAATTATTAAGGCTGAGTAAGGCAACTAACTTGCTCTTTTTTCATCAGTGTTCAGCAACAGAACTTTTATTCCAATTGTTTATCAAAATCAAGACTTATCAAACAGACATGCAAATATAAGACCTAAATTTAAAAGCAAATGTAGTATAGTTTAATATCAATTATCTTCTAGCAAAAAAGCATGTTCATGTGTGAAAACAACGATACAGTTTACCTGACCTGAAATAAACGAGGCAAATATAGAGCTTTCATCAAAAGGAAATCAAGCAACAAAAAAAGAAAAAAAGAAAAAAATTTGCAAAAAGAAAAATTAAATTTAAAATCCCCATGTTTCAAAGAAATTTCAATATAGGAGAAAAAAGTGGAAAAAAAACTGGAAGGTTTGTAGAAAAGAAAATGAACCAGCAACTTGAAAAGTAGTAGATGGTATGTAGTAAAAATAAAATAACAAAACCAGCTAGAGAAGAAAAGAAAAAAAAAAAAGAAAGGGAATGTAAGTGCAAAATATTCATTAATAACCAGAAATTTGCATACTGACTACTTAGTTTTTCATTTCTAGATGCTTTGGTGTTTGTACTTTTCTTCACCAAGACCTGGAAGCATGTAAAAGAATAAACATTTTTTTGATTCAATGATCTAGGGGAAGAGGGAGAAGTATCTCCTTGTACATTTTTAAATCCAAGGAATCCAAGAAGCCTTCCTAGCTGAATTGGTTTTCTAATAAGAATGAGTGTTTTCTTGAATGAATGGCTTAAGTTTGTTCTGGCACTATGCTGATGAGCATGGTATTCTGTATGGCTATTCAGCTAAGCACTGAATGTTTCTGAAAACTAAAAAACTCATCATTTTTGACTTTCATAAGTCCCAAAAATATTCTTTGATTCTAATTTACCTTGTTTGATTTCCTATTTACCTTTCATTTTCACTTTGTAAACCATTTTGGAAAAACTTACTTTGATCCTTGAAGTTTTTTTTTCTCTCTGGCATATATGAAACCATTCTGAAAGCCTACATACAATCTGAACAAGAACAACAGAAAAAAGGTTAAGTATTTTCCATTTTACCTTTAGTTTTTGATATTCGATCTTTCTTAATGATTTTTTTTTTCAGCCATTTTAAAATATGCAACATCTGGAGTATTATACCCAAAGACATAAAAAAATATTGCTAAATGTGTTATCTGTTATATTTTTTCCAAGCATGTGTAGGTGTAAAGAAAATGTACATGGAAAAGGTCATACACCAGAAAGCTGAAAAAAACCTATTCCAATCAAAATAGCTAGTTCCTAAAAAAAAAGAAAAGAAAAATTACATCTTTAAAAGTCTGTAAATACTGTTAAAACCTCACCACTCAGAATTCAGTGGCAAAACTCCTGAAGTCACTATGAATCTTAATTAACCTCAGACAACTAAAACTTAATTATTTTCAATCAGAAAACTGTAAATGGCTGTGAAATGTTGCCTTAATACTATAAGTGACAGAATACTTTTCAATAAGGTCTTTTTTCATAATTTTATAACCTAAATAAAATTTAAATTCCTTAGACACAGCTGTACTAGCTGTAAGTCATCCTTCTCAAAAAATGTGGTACTGTCAGTTGACTAAAAGGATGAAATAGTGTGCTAATTTGAAACATATATTAAAGAACAGTTTAAATACATAGTGTGAATCTTTTCCTTTACTATAATGGGGAAGCAAAATGGTTTTCAGCATCAGGAGAAAAGCGGTTTATGAAGAGAGGAGAGCTGGAAAGTGAAGGGTTAGAATTTAAAAAAAAAACCTGAAGAAATGCAGATTAAATTAAAGATACCACATTATTTTTTCCTATATTGTTTCTTCAGCTGTGTCTGACCAGGAAATTTTTCCTCATCCTTATTATAGATAGGGATAAAGCCATTCAGACAACTGCAGTTCAGAATAGTCTTTTCTACACCTACTACATGTCTGAGCTAACAGGGATAGCATGGATGGTCTCTGAAGCCAGTCTCAGATCCTAAGGCAACTTGCCAGAACTCTTATTTGGTTACCCATATTTGTCTAAGGAGAGTTCTGTTACTAAAAGATAACAATTCTGTAGTGACCAGTAAGGCTGAAGACAGAACATGTGCCAAGGTAGAAATTTCTTTCATTTTCTTTGGTAACAGAAGTGTGACATCTGGCAATGCTTGACATAGTTAACATAACGCCATGCAATTTACAACCTCTCTCAATCATATGGTCTCCATACCTGTTTTTCTTGGAGGGGGATTGTTTTTTTTCCATTCAGTATCTTCTGAATACAGCTCAGGTAATTCTGAAGTTGCTTGTGTACCAGTGCTATTAATCTTCGTTCATAGCAGACGCATCTGTCTCCTTCAAGTATCAAATGGCAGAGACTGTTTTATAATTTTTCTATCTGTATGATTGAGTATAAACTGATGTGTTTCATTTATAAAGTCATACAACACCAAAGGAAAAAGCTTGCTCTTTTAGTTCTTATTTCACATTCTAATAAACAAAAGCAACATGAATACAGCTTTTATGTTTTACTCAGGTGTAGCCTTACTGGAAAAATGGATGGGGTTTGCACTTCAGTGTCTTAAAGCACAAATCTTTGTTCTTTAAATCAAAAGTTTCAAAGTCTAATACTCCTGAGAAAATGATAGTTAACATTTGATACATAACATTATACAATATTACATTAATTATTATACTACAATAAGAATGCACATTCCTCAGAGTATGAAATTATGAGTTATTAGACAGTTTTAAAATTTCTTATCAATATTATTAGAAACAATTTTGGATATATGATGAAATCCTCAAAAAAAGAATGAATGACAAAGCAATGGCTGACAAAATGTTCAAAATGTATAGGTACACTACACTGACATGGACAACAATATTTAGTAGTCAACTGTTAGATTGCCTTTGTCTCTAGGCAATCTCTTGAAAAAAATTTGATAAAACAGTTTCCTAAAACATATCCTCTCTTTTAAATGAGCACTGAAAGTCCATATTTGGAAAAATTTTCAAAATCCACACTTGGTGAGTTATTACATTGAGATACTTAAGTCCCCTATTGTACTTAATATAAACAATCATCCTTTATTCCACACAAATAGGCAAATAAATTCACGTTCTTCCAATGAATTCCACCTGGTTTTAGTGGAATTACTAGTTTAATATGAAAATGTAAAGTCCATCAAAGGATAAAACACACCACTTACTTAGTTGAATATTTATTGTTTTTAATATATAATCTTGTTATTTGTCATAATGTTCTTTGCAAATGAATGTGGTATGAAACTTTTAGTCCATAACTCAAGCCAGGATGAGGGTGATGATCATTAAAGCATAGATAGATATTTCAAGTCATAGATGCACTATAAGGCATTAAAGATCTAGGGTTTTTTGTTTTGATCCAGTGAGCATCCAACTCCTATTTTGCACTAAAATTGATGATGGGAAGTGAAAAGGAGAAAAAACCATCATGTGACCAAAGTAAAGACTGGACAAAAGCCTGAAGTTTGTGACCAAATGTACAGAGCACATCATCAGTTCTGGCTGCTCATTTTCCTAAGAACATATAACGACAGGTAATTTTGATGACATGTAGGTAGGCAACAGGACATTGTTTGTACTACCCTAACCAGAAGAGGTGGGAAGATCAGAGACAGAAGATTATTGATGAATTTCACAAAATTTTCTGATGACAGCTTTTCTATAGAAAAATAATATGATGGTACAGGCACTGATTTTCAGGTCACCTGATCAAAGTTTGAAAAGTGCAGTGGTCTGTTTATAAGCATTCATGCTTTCATCTCAGAAATGTCTGAAAAAACCCACCTTATCGGGTAACAGTTTTTATTTCCAAGGAGTTTTTATCCGCAAATAGGATGGTATGTGGTACTTAGAACAAGAAATTGGACTAATGAAAAAAGATAAACACATAATGAAAATAATAGACAGACAGGTTCAGATATAGATGCACTGGTTGTTTCAATATCAGTGCAATTGATTTTAAAAAAAAAAGCAGATATAGACAAAATCCAGGAAGACTAAACAAGGGCAAGGGAATTGATGAAAAGTGAATGGATTAGAAAATAGGCCATAAAATACTTTTCTGGTTTAGATTTTAGAAAAAAAAAAAAGGTTGATAAAAAGATATGTTTGAATAATGGATTTCTAACAAGGCATTGTATAGAGACACATTGTACATATAATAAAAAGGAATCAATGTTACATATTTCAAACTAAGTATTTTTAAATTATAAACTAATTTGTTCACTGAATCTTCATGAGATTTTGGTATCTCAGGGATTTAATGTAGGCAGTTTATATCCGTCAAGAATAAATATGTTGGCAAAATTTGAGAAAATAATGACAGAAGAACAAATTGCTATGGGAGAGAAATCTCAGGGAGAGATCTTCTTGTCTGTTGTGGGCTGTTTTGAATGAATATCTTAACACAGCCAAATCCACATTTTAAGCATTGGTATAGCTTGTGTACAAAATGCAACTTTGCAGACTAAGGGTTATATTTTACAGCACTGCAACGAAGTCATAAACACCTGTTCCACAGTAGATTTCAAAATAATTCTCTAACGACAATATATAACGATTATTATTCAAAATAATTCTAAAGATGACCAAGAGAATAGAGCTCAAAAATAATGAAGGAAAAATAATCATTCAGAAGTACCAATACTGGGCAAGCAAACAACATTCTGCCTCTGCGATTTCAAAAACTGATGTTGAAAAATTGGAAAGATTTCAGAAAAGTTTGAAATGCTGTTCCATCACCCAGAAGCATGGCATAAGACTGCATGTAGAATTAAGTGGTGATTCACTTAGAGTTTATAAACATATACATTACAGGCATTAACATGTTTTTCATAATAATTTCAAATGAAGTGCACTGGTGAAAAATAAGGAGGCTCTGGAGAGGTACATCCAGATTCTTCTACTCATCCAGATTTATAATACTAAACAGAAAACATTTTAAAAATGCTATTCTGAACCTTGTTTCTCTTTTATGGGAAGAATCACTGTTTGACTTCGTAAAACTTTTGTTAATAATTCCCTATTTATTCAGGGAGGAGAAATTTTTAAACACTTTCAATGATTTACATTCAAGGGAAGTTTTGATTATGAAAACACATTTGTGTTGCAACTAAAAATAATTTTTAAATCTAAAAGGACGGCTAGAATATAAATGAAAAAGAAAAAAGCCAATATCCAAACTAAAGACAATTAAAAATTCAGTGAAACTGCAGAGCATCAGAATTAATTCAACCAAGTGTTCGGATTTCCACTGGCATTCTACAAAAAAAATTAGACAAAGAAGTAACATCTGTGTAGACAGGAATTCAATAGTGTAATTACTCCTACCTAGGAAAGGAAAGAATAAATTGAAAAAAAACAGAGGAAACCAATGCAAAAGAGAGGGAAGGAGAAAGGTAGAATTATAGAGCTGGTGAGGAAGATTTAAATGGTAATTAGAAGTAATTTGGCCTTTAATATGAATATATATATACGTACTGTAGTTATCTTTCTGGTCCATTAGTTTGATGACACCATTCCCTTGATGCTTCCTTTTGGATTTGAGATTTGTCTTTTTAGTATGATTCTGCTTTCCCTCCACTAGTCCTTTCCTTGTGGAACATTTCATTGATAGGGATCTTCTATCTTCCCTTAATGAGGACTGATAGTTCCCCACTGACAAATTTGCCAGATGGTCGCAATCTGTAAATTCCATCTGAGGTTTTCGTTCATGGTTCAGACGTACTAATCTCACAAGGTCCCATCCACACTGATGTTTCCCTGTTTCTCTCTGGTTACGAGAGGGATGTTCAGAGCTGAACAGCAATGTGCTTCTGGGGTTACAGTTTACCTTCCATATATTCTTTCCTTAGAATAAAAGCACATTGCTAAAGGTAGAGCTCCTTTTTGACATAACTCAGTTACAGAATCACAGAACAGTTGCGTTGGGAAAACAAACCTCTAGGGATTGTCAGGTTCTGTCCCCCTTACCACAGGTCAAAGGAAGGTCAACTGGGGCTGTGTACAGCTGGGTTTGAGTATCTTCAAGAATGGAGATTGGAGCACCTGTCTACTCAACCTTTTTCAGAGTTTGGCCATTTTTTTTTCTTTTGTTTTGTTTTGTTTTTTATTTAACTGGAATGCCCTGTCTTTCATTTTGTGGCCATTATTTACTGTATTGTCATTGTATATCACTGAGAAAAGACAGGGTCTGTGCTCTTCACTCAGTTCCAAAAGGTATTTATACACTCCGTTAAGATTTGCCTGAGCTTTCTCTTCTCCAGGAGAATAGGATAAATGATTTTTGTTCTCTCAGACTCACACATGTGGAAGATGGTCTAGTCCCTTAAACATCTTTGTGGCCTTGTCCTGGTTTTGCTTCAGTAGCTCCATGTCAATGACTCTATGATTCTATGATTGTATGTCCCTCCTGAGGTTCTGAAGAGCACAAAGAAGGACAAAGCACTGCAGCGGGCTGAATAGAGGGGAGGGATCTCCTCTCTTTATCTAACTTGTGACTGTCTCACACAGGATGCTGTTGGCCTTCTTTGCCACAGGATCACATCACTGGTAGCGTTTTGACTACCAGTACCCTAATGTCCTTCTGGGAAAAAACTTCTTTCCAGCAGCTTTCCAGTCAGTCAGCCTGCAGCATGTATTGGTGTGTGGCATCATTTGTCCTCAGAGCTGGACTTGGCATTTCCCTCCACTGAACATGAGATTCCTGTTAGTCCATTTCGTCAGTGAGTTGAGATCACTCTGAATATCTTTGGGTTTAAAGGAGACATTCTTCAATACTGAAATAAACTTATTTTGCCTTAACTGCTTATATACTTTTTGAAAAATGCAATCAATCTGAGAATAAATTGACATTCTCTGTAGCTCCTCTCTTTTTTAAAAAATGAACTCTAGCAACCTACCTTTGAGGTGCATCATAAGCTGAACACTGGTTGATTTAATTCTAAAATTAATTAGTGAACAAACTTTGAAAGAAAAAAAATATCACCTTCTAGGCCATGAAAATCTCAGCCAATTGTTGGATTGTATGGTAGGGTGAACAATCTTATTTTAGAATGGTCTGGTCAGAAACCTGCAAAGCTATTTTTATCTCTTCAATACTCCCTCCAGAGGAAACACACAATAGATGTAATTGAATCATTCCTGTAAATGGCATTGAGAAAAGTCAGCAGGTCTGTCAGGACCTCATCAACTTAACTTAGAGATGATAATAATGTTAAAATAATGCTATGTTTTATTCCTCTAGCCACCACAGTAGTCATTATACTGTGATGAGAGGAGCTGCTGCTCACAGAAAATAACCACATAGGGATGGGAGAATATGAAATGAGAAAAAACCAATTTTAATTCTGTGTTCTTCTATACAATGTGTGGGGCAAAATAAAATGGGAGAGAAGAACAGACTACAGTGGCCAGAAAGGGAGAAATACTAATCAGGAAATAGAGTGGGTTGCCATTAAACCTCATTTGCCAACCGTTTTCACACAGTAGAATGTAAATTATCCAGAGTTTTGCTTACAGTAGGTGACTGATACCTTTGATAATGATTGTCACATAATCATTGAATTTTTATGCTTTTTACTTTATTACGGGCCAGCAGTTACCTCTGCAATGATCCAATAAACCTGTGAAAGTATTTACTTTCTTCTAATCCTTTTCTCCGTAGGGCCTTCAGAAAATGTGCTGAATATTTCAGGAAATACAAGCCTTCTGTTTATTCTGAAAATGACTGATAGAGTGAAAAACCTTTTCTACAAAACAGAAAAATATTTCCTTCAAATTTTTCTTGCTTGAAGGAAGCAGCCTGAAAGAGAAGGTACAATTGTGTTCATTTCACAGTAGAGACTCAACTGAAACAATGAAAGAAAACATGCCCTAGTATCTTCAAGGTTATTTCTGTTAAAAAGTGCATTCTTTTCTAAAAAAGTTAAAATTTAAGTAATCTCTTTTACAACCATATGTTATTTTTTAATAAATACTTAAATATCATTATAGTGTGATCAACAGAAAAACAAGACATAGTGGTGTATTAATATATTTAAAGAACTGTTGAAAGCATAATCTAGTAAAAAACAAAAGCAAGGAGACAAATCACTCTAAAATAGTGTGCAACTTCTAAAATTAAAAAAAACAAAAAAATCCAAGAATATTTAAAAAACAGACTTAAACTTCAACTAAATCAACTGATTTTGGGCTATGTATAAAGTATTTACAGGTTCTTAAAATAGTAAAAATAGATTTTTCTGAAAAATACCAGGCAGTTTCTCTGCAAATACTACTTTACAAACCCTACTACTTCTGAAACTTGGAAGTCATTGTGTAGTGAGTACTCTTGACCTGATGTTCATATTTACACTGAAAAAACTTTAGCCATTTCTGCTGTTATAAGGACTCCAATAAATATGACTGACAACAGCGTGCAGTGGGACAAGTCTATAAAGCACGGATTTTACTGAGTGAATGATCGGCTGCCAGGTTGGGTCCTAAGGATTCAGTGGGGTGGCAGTAGCCTGATGGGGTAATCCTTGTTTTACATCCAAACTGGGACCCAAAGAGGCTGGAGAGCTGCCCTGTGGAAAGAGATCTGAGCTTCTGGGTTGATAGCTGTAAGAAGTGTTAAAAAGAAGTTAAATATTGAAAATTTGTAAGATACAGTCCAATCTTTTGTACTGTATTTGCATAAGATTTTTAAATGTCAAAAGCTTCTGCTGATTACCTATGACTCTACTCCTAAACAGACAATTTGTGTTAAGATGAGTAAGATATAAAATACTTTAGTCAAAATAAGTGGTGGAAATAGTAGTTCGAAGTGCAGCTGAATACTGGTATTTGAGCTCATAAGCTCATAAGCACAAACACTGTGAGATTAAAATTTTTCCTCATCTGTGTCATGTTTTCAACCATGTTAGCAGAAATTGGAAAAAAAATACATTCTTATGTCCTCAAGGAAATTATTTTTCACCTGTAATATGGGCAGAATAATTAGTTATGTATCTTGACCCTTTTGTCATAATATCTTTCCTGCCTCTCTCAAAGATACTAGCCAATAAAACTTTCTTCTTTATTAAAATTAGTCTTTTCCATGTTTACAAGCTTTATGAAAAAAATTCAAATGAATTATGGTCAAAAGCAAATTTTATTTGTCATTCCTTATAAGTATCATAAATGTCATGTTATCTCCTTTTATTTTTAAGCCTGTGTTTATTTCTAGGCATAGATTACTGAACATTCCTGTACCTGACTTCTTTACACTTTGGAAGAAATATTTCAGAAATGGGTTTTCTTGTTTGGTATGGTGCCTGTTTTTTATTTTTAACTTCCTCAATATGCAGCTGTTTTAAAATATTTTTCTTCTCCATTTAATGAGAATAAAAGGACTTCAAATTTGCAAGTTGGAAAAAATGAGAATCTTCTCCCTCTTTCTCCTGTCTGTACATCTTACATGGTGATTAAGGGATGTGTAAGAAGAAATAGCTTAGGCACTGTACTGCAAGGAATATATGCAAATCACTGGGTCATTTGTCTACCTAGAAGTGGACCCAGAAATTGCTGCATTTCAAATTAATTGAAGCAGGAACTTCAGCCTTTTGCTCATAGCTCATAAAAACTCTTCAAAGTCATTAATTAATCGATTACTTCATTTTCCAGGTTGAAGATGTAACAAACCGTCATCTTATTTAGAACAATCAATATCCATTTTCTTTGGTTATGGTTTTATTGCCTGAATTATTGGAATCCAAATGATCCTTCATTAAACTGAGTGTTGTATAATTTTTTATATTCATTACATAGGTCACACAAAAAACTAGAAAGAGGAATTTTTTCCAAGTGACAGTATCTAATATTTTTAACCTATAATTATCAAACTAAATTTCTTGAGATAAAATTTAAAAGAACAAAAACAATTACTAAAATAAGAGAATTACATACGAAGTCGTTTCAGAAGGCTAAAATGAATTCATCTCTTTCAAAGCTATATTTGGAAATACATTAAGTCACAATAATGAATTTGATTCATGTCTCTTTGACCTCAATTTTAGATTTTGACTTCAAATGGCATTAAAAGACACGTATAACAACTACTAGATTCACAGTCGTCTCCTGATGCTGCCATAAGTAATTATCAAATTAAATGCATTGACTAGGCACTCGAAAGCTCCTTAGCTATGTACATAGATATGTTCTTATTAACTGAATAAAACTTTGGAAATAAAATAGGAGAGGAGACAAAAGTCGTATTTAGATATTTTTTTTACCTACTGAGAATTCAAAACCAATGAAATTCCCCATCTGGAAAAGTTTCAGATCAGGTCACAAAGGATGATTAGTTTTGGAGCTGCTTTCACACAGAAGACAATTAAACTAAAGCCCTTCAGCATAGGATGAAGTGATTAGAAGATACAACAAAGATCTACAAAATCATGAATGGCAAAATGTTTAACAAAGGATTGCTTATTCACTGTTCCTTCCAGGACAAGAAACCAAATGCCCACAGGCTTCACCTTAAGTAGCAGGTTGAATTAAGCCAAAAAAAAAACTTTCTATTAAGTACAAAGACACAGATCATCATGCCATTTAACAGTTAAAAAATGCCAATATCCTAGGAAAATTTTATTATCCTGTTACATAGTTCATCTCTGGACTACCACTCTCTGAGAGGTCACAAGCTAAATGAAGTTTTGTCTGACCCTCTATTACCAACTCCACACTCTTAGACCATATATACACATCTCTTAGTTTTTACCACAAATCTTTTCCTTTGGACACCGTGTACATACATGCATGTGGTGCTGACAATTTTGTGCCTCTAGCTGCAGGCATGCTATGGTTTTTCTTCCTAAGGGAAAGGTTCTCACTTGCCAGGAGAGATTCTATAAACAATCTCTGTAAGCTATATTCCTTCTCAAAACAACTGGTGGTATTTTTCTACCCTGTTCTGATAACATAGAAAATACTGTTTCTTTCACTTAACCAATGATAATAGAGAGCTGTTATTGTTACATAGCCAATCATTTTAGTATTGGCAAAATTATAACATTATAAAAGTGTGTTCCATTTTGTATCAAGGAAGCCTTCTGATAATAAAACACTTTATGCCTTCTGAATCATGGAGTCAACGTGTCATCTTTGGAAGTCCCAAATAGCACTCCTGTAATAACATGCATATAATTATACACGCGTTATATACACATACATCTCTTAGATATGTCTAAAAGCTGATAATAAAGATGTATCTTAAGAGATAGCACATAATGCCTGACTTCAAAGCTGGTTCCATAAGGAGAAACAGTGAAGCTGTAAGACATAAGAGTAGAAAAACTAGCAGAAATCCACTTATTATAAATTTGTAGATGACAGATCTCCACATCTCAGACAGTCACTACAGAATTTATTTTAAAATGTGCTTTAATAATTAGTGGAGTTTAGGACGTAATTAATTTTGTGTCTACTTTGAGTTGAAATAATTCAGATATTTCCTAAAATACTTCCTTCTTTTTTGT
>VXAX01005974.1:157506-302453 GCA_013399835.1 Leptocoma aspasia
CCCCCTATTTCTTAACAGTATTAATTTAGCACACTTAACTACATTGAAGAATCAAGAAAATCACTACTTTGGGCAACCTGCAATTCCTTAAGCAAGAGAAAGTTGTAGAAAACAAAAGAAAGTGGACACATCCCTTCTTTGGTACAGTGTACTCTATATTTTGACAGTGGATAATTGTCCCACTTTTTATCTTAGTCTTGAGAAAATTTGGTATTGCAATAATCAGGAAACCTTTCTTATCCAACAACAGCTTCTCGGCAGAGAACTTTAAGTGGCTTTTTTCATAAAAATGTTTACTATACTATCATGGTTTCTATTTTCATACAATGAAAGCCCCTCATGACAGACTAATGCTATGCAGGGGTTAAGGTAAAATACAATAAAAGTATCAATAAGGTACTTTCTTTTTCAAGACAGATTAGTGTTAATTAGCAATAGTTAATGTTTTTAACTTTTTTCAAATGATAACCTGGGTGTATATATAGGTACATGGTGTATGCAAATAAGTAAAAACTACTAACTTGTTACCATTTGTACTGCGGTGTCAGAAAAAAAGCTGACAATTGTTTTAAGCACCAAAAATAATGTTAAAGATTTATTTTTCTCCCCTTTCTTGAGCTTGCAGCATAATTTCGATAGAATGGATTTATATCCTAAATGCACTGGATTAAGAATTTTGAAAATTACTAGAATATTTGAATGCACCACTCAGAAGAGATTCCTTTTGCACCAGTTACTATCATTCTTCTAACAGATTTTGCTCAAATACAGTGAAGACCTTTCCTTGTACCCATACATGTTTCTTAGTTACACTTGCAGTCATTATTTAACTTATCAAAACATGATTCTCTGACATTTTTCTTAATAAAAATTTGAATACAGAGAGAAATAAAGAATTTGCTCCTCCATTAAACCCCTCTCTTGTTACATATATATTGATGTATCACAACTAAAAAACCCCCTTGGTTGCACTGCTGTCTTTTAAAGGCTTGCTTTCCACTCTCACTGCACATTCTGACACAGAAATCAATGATGTAAACTTGGGTAACTACAATCATAAGATATTGCATCTTCTGTCATTTCCAGTTTATTGAAGATATTTCTTAAAATATCAAGTGAAAATTTATTAGAATGTTAGTCACTGGGTGTTTTCCATTTAATTGTTGTGTCAGTTCATTGTACAGAGGAGAAGGTTCATTCTGCAGTAAATTATTGAGGTGGACTGCAAACAATACTTTTAGTCCATGCATGGACTAAAATAATGAAGGGCCTTCAGACACACAAAAATGATATAGGAGAAGACACATCATAGAAATTATGTCTTACAATAAAAAAGCACAGCTTTTTTTTCAGCTTCCATAGCAGCTAGTTTTGATGAAATATATAAATAGCTTTTTACCATTTCTTAGGAGTCCTGCATTTGCCACCCTCCAGTTAGCACTTTCTTAGTTTTCTAAATGATGATTTAGCAAAAACTAAATAAGGAAAGCCATAGTAAATATAATGTGCAAATAAAGACATTGTTATTGCTGCTGCAATTGTTTGGTCCACTGTTCTCTCCACTGAACCAAATCAACAAAAAAGAAATTGTACTCTGTGTTTTTGTGCTTTGTTCCCCCATCATTCCCAGCAGAGGAAATTGAAGAACCCTGAACTGTTTTGTGTCCTGCAGTACATTGGAATGGAAACAGGACCAGGATTCACAATCCTAAAAATTGTTGTCTCCAAAATCAGCTGGTAGAGTTGCAGTGCGTTGACAATTCATACCAAACGCAGTCCCGCTGCTCAGGAATTGTCCCATTTTCTTACAAGAGGGGTTGAATTTCTAAAGCTCAGCATTGAATTTGATTCTTTCAGGTTTCAGCTACAATAATGTGCAACTTGACAAAGAACCTTGTTGGATGAGCATGGCTCGATAGCTGTCACTTGCTATTTTCATTCCTTAAAACTTTCAGTGTAGGCAGTGGTGCCCAGCATTCTTCATTGTTTTTCCTTCCATTCTGGTCCATTTTTCCAAAAGAGATGAAATCTAAAACAGCAGCCAACTTTCTAAAGCAATAAAGAAACTGAACTTATTTATCATTATTTTTAAATTTCAGAGTTGCTATTTTTACCTTAATATCACAGTACTTCCAAAATTAGTAATTAGGTCTGATCACTGTTAATCATTAACTGTTTAAAGCTAATACTGCTTAGGTTTTAAATAGGTTCAGACAATATAAATAACTCAAAAGAATATAGATTAAAGATAAAAATATATCTTACTACACTCTTCACTGAAAAATAACTACTTCCTGCATGAAGCAGTGGATGACTCATGTCAAAATGTGTGTATGTGCATCAGGTATGACAAATGTGGTCATCCAAAAAAACTGGGATATCTAAAGGAAGCCAACACTGGGAAGCCAAAACCCCCCGAGTAGAGGCAGAATACATACATCATGTGGGGAGTTTTTAAAAAGCCTTTAAAGACCGCTGCCATCGTCAGTGGGGGTGCAATGCTTTAAAACAATGTAGAATCAGTGTCTAGAGAGGAGAGAAAAAGAAAGAGAGAAAAAGTGTCAGAAAAAGAGATCTTCAGTCCTGGTTCCAGTGTTGATCCAGCTGATAGGATGTCAATCCTGATTTCAGGGTTGATCCAATTGCCTCAGTCCAGCCGATGGTATGTCCAGGGTCCTGGAGGGCAATGCCGAGTCTTGGTTGGGTTTTCCTCACCCTAAAGAGAAGTTTCTCACTTTCTATGCAAATTAGTCACCAGGCACAGTCCACTCTTTCAGACCTTTCTGGAAATGGGGTAGAGGGCTTTGGGAATCTTTGGTCATCTTGATCCCTCCCTCCAGTCCCTGCTCACTTCTTGGCCTTATTCCTATGCTTGCTCTCTACTGGGTTGTGCTTAGCTCCAGGAACTGCAACAAGGATGTTTGTCCCAGAAAAGTGCTGCACTACCTCTGCACGGCCCTTTTCTCAAGTCACAACTTGCTCTTTCTCACAGTGTGTTAATACCGACAGTCCTTGGTTGTTGTTACCAACAGTCCGTGCCTGGCTCCACAGCCATCCAGTTATTGGTGTTTGGCACATACACATTTGCCCCGTATCTTCTGAGTTTCTACAAGCTTATCAATTACGCTGACACCAAAAAGTAACAAATGTGATTTGATACTGATGCATAAAACTCTTTGCAGCACCTCTGATATGAAAATCTAGAGACACGTAAAAGCAAAACCTGAAATTTCTCTTTTGGCATGGCAGGATTCAGAAATTTTAGGCACAAAGGTGACAGAAAGAAAATAGCATGTCAGTACTGGGGACTGCTAAATAAAACAAAATCCATTCTTCCTGCAACAAAGTTTTATTTCACTGAAACACAAATATGAATTGGAGTCCACTAACAGTCAGTGATAAGTCTATTATTCTTCCTAGGAAGCCTGTAATGAAGACTCAACCTGAAATAGAAGAATATTTTTTCACATAATGCATAGATTTCAAATTTAGATAGATTCACCCTTTACAGCTTCAGCATTACAGAAATTTCTTCTTCTCAGTTATTTGCAAACAAGTCATGTGAGCAGTTAAATGACTGTCACTGCAATTCCTGAATCAAACCAGTTTTCTCACAGCTTTGCCAAAGGGGTACTTCAGGTCAGGGGTGGTGTGCAGCAACCACCTTCACTGGCTTTCTTAGTCTGTAGTCATGACAGACAGAATTACTGCTTGCAAGTGTTACTCTAAGGCAGAGAAAAAGTAGTAAGAGTTTTACTTGAAGCACTCTTCCAATCCTCCTGTTTAGTGCTCTCAATTCCCATGTCCCCAGGGCAGTGCAGCAGGTAGCAGGTACTGTCAGTTTTCCTAAGCCCCCTTGCCAAGTGCAGTGAGATGAACAGAAATGGTGACACTGTGAGCTTCATTCAACTGCAAATTTAGAGGATACATATTTTCTCTTACCAGCTCCAATACTTAACCCTTTAGAGTTAGCAGTGTGAAATGAGAAATTGGAGGGGACAGGGCAGGGAAATCAAAGATGTTCACAAGCTTACAAAGATTGTCACAAGTGGGATTAAAATTATTTCTCAAGCACCCATGTTTCACTGTTACTCAGATTTTTGCCATATACAAAGTGTTTGATCTTGTTCTTGAATAATTCACTTCTTTGACATTTTCTGGAGTTTTTGAATTAGTTAGCAAAGCATCTATTGTAATGGGGCTTTGTCAGTCAATGGACTTGTAGTAACAATCCATAGATTTGTGGAGAGAAAAAGTTCCCATCTCAGTTCTCATACATAAAATGTTAAGGCAAGTGAGCAGTAGTCTTTATAAACCAGATAAGACACATACAAACATATGTTTAACTATTCTGTAAGAAATTGATTGGAGAAAGCTGGATGTCATGTGCTAAACCAGGCAGCCAATAAAAATGGCTTACATACTTCTTCCTTGTGTTCAGCAAGAAATGGATTGGTTTTGAAAACACCGAGTTAGAAACAATGCTTCTCTTGGCAAGAACAAACTTGTGCCTGCGCTACACCATGTCCGTACTTACCTCTTTCTGTCCTTCAAATCTGTTATGTAATACTGAGATTACCAGTTTACTCTAACCCGTGACACTCTCACTCAGTACAGAATTTTGAACATGCTGCTTCACTAAAGACAAACAGTGATAATTTCTGACTTCAAGATGCAGATGTCAAGGTTTGTGGATTCTTGAGGTCATTGTCACATTTAGTCAATCTGTGTTTTAACAGTTTAAGTAGTCAGCCCAGGAACAATAAAGATACCATGGAACAAATACTTTTACAGTTATTCCACAAAATGTATTAAAAGAGTTTTTCTTTTGCTTAAATTTCTTCATTGTTCTTAGGTGTGCTCATTATGAAAACCCCTGCATCAAGTGATTGCAATATATAAATATGTTCACAATGAGTAGTTTGACCTGTGCTACTAACAGCCCAAGCTATTTTTCAGAATTACATTTTAAAATTCAGTTAATTTTAACTTAAACCAAACAAGCCAAGAAATGCTTTAGAAACTTATTTCACAATTACAAAGCAGGAAATACAAACATTTAAATACAGTTTCGTAGGTCTATGATTGAAGTCAAGCTGCAACAAAATACTTTAAAATTCTCAAAGGCTAAGACTATTGGTCTGATATTACTTCACCCTTGTGTTCTCTCTGATATTCCTAAATTTTATTGAAAAAGTCAAGATAGAGGCATTCAAACAATAAACTTCTCTGGATGCCTATCAGCACTCAAAAGCTGTAGAGAGTTATGTTGTTATTTTCCTCCTTTGAAGATGTGATATTATAATTTCACAGAAGGTGGAAGTTCTAGAACAGAGCATCTGCTCCTTTCACATTGGTTTGATTTCACACTGGTAAACAATTTATACCATGTTGTAATATTAAATTAGGACATAATTCCCGAGGTACACAGAATCAACCCCATACTGCTAAATGTTAGTAGCACTGTCTTTTGAGGATAACACAGAACAGAAAAGCCTGATGGAGCAATTTCTTCTAAATGTCAGGAACCATTGACACAAGTTCATTTTTTGCTCAATATTTTGGGAGAAAATGGTGTTTTACTCTAACAGAATATCAGTGAAGAAAGGTAGCGAATCCCCTGGTTATTCCAGATAATATTATGTTGTTGAAAATCTCTAGATAATTCAGTGTGTCTGTTTTCCTCATACAAAAACGTTGTTTAAGTCCATTCTTCCTTGAGAGTTTGGTTATGGTGTCATGTCATTATTTGTGTGAAAGATCTCACCTGAACTAAGATGCCAAATTTCATCTTCTAAAGAATTGCCTTCCAGTCTCCATATGACTCCTTAAGTGAACTTAAGTCTGAGTATTATTACCATGTGTTATAACTAAAGCTATTGAAAACTTCATGGTCCAATATGAGATAAGCACACAAACATAGTTTGTTTTTTTTTTTTTTTATAATCACTGAAGTACTGGCTGCAGTGAGGCTGAGTTACTGCACTACAACTACTTCTTCCTCAGCTGGATAAGTAACTTCGTGAGCACACAGGCAGGAGCCCTCAGCAGTGACTGCATAATTTTTGTAAAAAATAATTTTAGCAGCTTTTCTTATACTCCCAGGTACATCAACAGTACCTGTAACTGGATGTTCACCACTGCCAATGTCAAAAGGGTATAACACTGCAGCTAATCAGTTTTGTGTAGTACAGACTTTTGCTTAATGCAGAACATTCTTAACAGTCACCTTTTATTCCTTTACACAGAGCACATCCCTTCTGATTCATTTAAGTGCCACTTACAGTACAGAACACAGACATCATTGGTGTTACAAAGTTATCTAGAGTGAGATTTAAAAAATCCTCTTACTTGAGGCCAACAGTAAGCACTTTTGATGATTACACCTGTTAATGTGTGTAAGAGGATCCTACAACCAGTCCTCAGTAGACCACAAGTCACCCAGGGTCACAGCATAAGTAAAACTGGAACAACCCAATAAGACATATCCTATATTGTTCAGGATTCCTTGAGTTAAGAGTTAGAAAATGCCTGTAGTCCTCTTGTGTTGAAACACCAGACTGAAGATGTCAGCCAACAGCCAAAAGAAAAAAAAAATCCAAATTTCCATCATATCAGCTTTTAGTGGGGAAAATGTATGATTCACTATACTGTGCAAAATAATTTCTCTTCGTATGCCTCTCCTTTTTAAACCTTTAGTATTTTGGTTTCCTGACTATAGCTTTCCTTTAGTTCAATAATGAATTATAATACATAATAAAACAAAGCATAGACAAACCAAAAATAAGCTCCTGACAAAAGAGTAAAGAAAGAAATATAAATATTTTAAATAAAAACCTGGGTAAACCTACTTAGCACACATTACAGAGGAATGTCTACGTTACTTCCATTACAAAAAAAAAAAAAAGAAAAAAGAAAGAAAATCAGAGTTATGGATTGTCCAGAGGCTGACAAAAGTCAAATAATTTGATAGATATTTAATAGATACCTATTTTATGTAGCTTTATATACTGTAATATTATAATTGAATTATATCGCCAGGAGTTTGTATGTCTTCAAACAAACAACTCCATTTTAGTTTCATTAAATATAATATTATGTTAACTTAAAGACATACAACCTCCCTGGTGCTATAACCCAATTTGGCAAAATTTAATTTGTGAGTTAAAACTGCTTAATGCAAAAATAAGGCATTCTTATTAAGGAACAGTAGGTTAAGTGAGCCTGGTAATTTTGGTCTCATTTCTGACAACTATTTCTTCTTTAACACAAATACAGAGCATATATAGAGAGGTACCACAATAACATCCCTATATTCAAAGTCTTGGATCAATATTTTACTTGAAAACCATCTTTTTGGTTGACTGGTTTTTCCTTCTTTCTCATTACCTGTCTGTTGCCGCCTCTCCATTGGAAGTTCTCACACTTCTAACCTTCCTCAATTGTTCAAGTATGACACCTAATGCAAGTGTTCTGAGAAAAAAAAAACCCAAAACACACCCAAACAAAAAAAACAAAACAAAACAAAACACACCAAAAAAAACCAAACAAAAAACCACAAAAAACCCAAATAAAAACAACACCACCAAAAAAACCTGAAAAAAACAAAACAAAAAGCCCCCCAAAAAACAACCAACCAAAAAAACCTAAGTTTTTTAAAAACCACTCTAAGTTATAGTTTATGCAGGTGGCATGGTTAAATTTGATTGAATTTTTATGGAACAGAATAGAGGAAGGTTTCACACAGGAAAAAAATGTAGGAACAGTAATCTTCAGTTGATGAGATACAATGAGCAACTGGAGATAGAAATGAAGAGACAGTAGAGGTCTGTCTGTAGCTTCTACCTCAGCAGAAAATAAAAGTATGTGTGCTTAGTGACAGAAGATCAATACTGGTTTCCACAGTTTAACTTCACTGTTGTGTGGCTCAGCTATAGACCAGCTAAGTTATAGACTTGATTGTGATTTTATCTCTCCATGTAAAACAGTAATGTGACAATGGTGACTGTTTTTCCATACCTGTTTTTGATATGGTCACTTCCTTGCCAGGAAGTCCTGCAGACCAAAGATGAAGCACATTTATGTTTTAAAAACCATACAGTGCTGCTGTTCTTATGATCTCTTATGCAATCAAGTCAATTGTTTTAGTCTTTATGAGCATAATGTAAGGCTAAAAAGCCATACTGAGAAAAAAAACAAAAACATTCAGGCTTGTTATTATCCTGTGCAATGTGCTCATAAGAAAAGATGCCGCTTCAGTAAGCTGCTAACCCCCACCTTTAATGCAGGAAGGGAACAGAGATGCATCAAGGCTTAAGGGGATGACTAAGTTCCCTGGATTTTCTTTCTTTATAAATTTTACTGTAAGGTTATCTCATATTCAAACCAGGGACTCATACCTAGGTATTTTTACAGATATTCTGAACCAGAATCAATTCAGAGTACATGTTTATCCCTATACAAAAAGGAAGACCTAACCAGATATTTTCTTAATGTTTTCATTTTGGCACTATATTACAATCATTTATTTCCCTTAAAAAAAAAATAAAATACAGCAGCAGGTTATCTGATCAACAATTAATGGGACATTGAGCATAGTTTTACCCTGTTAGAACTGCCCAGAGTGCTTTTTTAAAAATTAGGTCAACACTGAAAAAGATGAAAATGACATGCTAAAACTTGACTAAAATTGCTGAAGGAAAATCTTTTTTCCAGACTAAAATGGAAAAAAGAAAAAAATCTGATTAAGAGCAAAATGAGTGACAAGCTATTAAGATCCTCTTTGAAAGCACCTCTTTCACAGAGCTCATCACCACCACAGCAAAAAGGTAGAGAGAGGTCATGGCCATAGGAAAATAACTGGGTCATGTAAGCAATATATCCTCACCTGAATGGAAATTTTATTTATTTTATAACATCACTTAACTTTTATTATACTGAGAACATCAGCAATCTTAGTAATAAGCTGACTGAAATCCTGAAGCTATGTTGCCAGATTTTCTACAATAAAAATAGTCTTAGAAACTCCTGAAAAATAAAAACAATCTCTCAAAATTCCTCGGGTTACCTGCTGACGAAAAGTCATGAGTAATTTGATGGTGATGCTGTGGTGATACAGGGAGGAAAAAAATATAGCTCATCACCTCTCACTGTTCAAATCACTCTTCAAAAAAAGAGAAATAAATATCAGCAGAATCAAAACAGGCTTGGAGTTTTCGGAGAAAGATACCTGCCTTGTTACAGAAGGTCCACAAAGCACTTATACACACCCTAATCTCTCAGTATAAACTTTAATCAGTTTATAGAACACTGAGCATATTCTCTCACCTAGAGCGTGAGTCATAAGTTGATAGGACAGGACATGTTTTCAAATATATAAGAAAAAATTATTTTATGTGCTAAGCACAATGATTAGTTTCTGAATATTCCCATATTTTCAAACAGAACACCATTATAAGTAAGCACATTACACAGTTGGGAAAAAGTTACTGTATGCACATCTTATTGAGAGACAAAAATATCTTCTAGGGTGTGATTTGGAAAGTAATCCTAAAGGTGGTAGTTTCCATCTCAGTGACAGTCAGAGCTAGTGGGGGTGCTTGAGGGTTGAAGGAGCCCTTCTTATATCTCAATAGACCTGTGAGCTCTGAACTACCAGCTGACAGCAGCTTGTGTAGATTCGGGTCTGAAGCATTCCGGCAGGGTGAAGAGGCACATCCAGAGGCAGGCCAAGCAATTTCTTGGAAAAAGCACATGGATAGACACAAACCATTTGAAAGAAGGAGGGAAACTGCACTGTGCCCTTCTCTCAGCCAGTGCTCACAATGCCTCCACACAGGTTGCCACAATTCAAAAAATGCTTCTCCACCCTAAAGTTTTCATAGATGCACTCTGGGTATGCATATTTACATTACATCTCTGGTTTGTACAAAAAGACAGCTGGAGATCAGCTGAAGCAGCATGAAGCTGATACTCTGTTGTGGCTGCTTAGTTTTCAGAAAGGAAAAAAACAAACAAGCCCAAAACAAAACCATATGACATGGTTTGTGAGTTTATTCCTATGACCACCAGCCCACTACACTGCTGCGACAGAAGGAGCAAGACGTCATTTCACCACCAGGAAAATTGTTCTCTAACTTCAGATCATATTCATCCCTCCTCCACAAAACAAATGAATCTCAGCATTTAGACAGCAGGTTGTTTGAAAACCTAGCAAATGGAGTACGGGAGAGGAAGACAAGGAGTAGGAAAAGAATGAAAACTATATTTTGACTTTAACACTGAAAACCACTACAGGAAAATATTTACAGAATACAATATTATTAAAAACATTTCTGTTAAAATGACTGTACTTTGATTTAGACTTCTAAGACACATTTATATATAAATTATAATATGCCATATCTTTATTTTTAAACAGAACCAATGTGACAAACAACTTTCAAGTGTCAAGGTCTTTATTTAGCTATCAACACATGAATTATATTTCACTTTAATTTTTCACTCCGCACTATGCGACAGTAACTTAAGAGAACAAAGTAGCTCACCTTCTTCTTACTCACTCTAGCCTTACACAATGTAGTAGAAAAACTAGCCAATAAAAGCAGCAAATAAAAGAAATTATTGCAGTCACGATTCATAACTCTCACTGGCTAGTAACACAAGAAAAATAGAAGTAATGGTTTGTATGTAAAAATATAGTGATTAATTTTCAAATTTCAGTTTTATCTGCCAGAGAAAAAGCCTTCCAAAGTGAGTCTGTGTTGTGTGAAGCATCTGTAGATCTGAATTCTGTGGCTTCCAGCAAGGTAACTAGAATGATAGTTGGAAGTCATACAGAATAAAGTCCAGCAGAAAAACACCTGTGGATTTTCAAAATACTATTTCAAGTGTAATGATCAATAATTTCCATAATTTCTCTATTAGCATGCAATTACTCTGCCAAGTTCTTTTATAGATAACATGGACAGTAGGGATGTTCATGAGAAATATTTCAGCCTGAATAGGTAAAAAAAGAAAATTTCTTTGATTCTTCATTTCACTGAAAGTCTGAAAAGGCAGGTTACCATATTTTGAAATGTCTGTGTGCAAGTCCTTGTTTGACACTCTTGTCTTCAGTTCTGTGACCAAGAACATAAATTATGGAAATGAGTACAGTCAAATGACATACTGAGCTTAGAAATGTTTGGATGAAGTCTACGTCTTACCAGCACAGAATCACTTGCCAACATACAAATAGAACTTTAAAAATAAAATTGCACAAAAGCACATATGTTGTATGCATTTTAATTTTCTATTTTTATGCCACAGAGGCTGTGTTTTGTGGTCTCAGCTGAAGACTTACAGCTTTTTGCTTGCTCAAACACTGTCACAAAAGAGAGCTGCAAAAGCATGAAGGAGTATTTGAAAAGCGGAGAAGGTAAGAAGGTCTTCAGAGACAGAAACTGTCTTTAAGTAGGAGATGGGAATAACAAGATTTAAGAAATGAGTTTAAGTTCCCCCTCTATATGAGGGCACGGGGCCCTGTATTTTGCTGAGTTTAGACAGGAGCCATAGAGCAAGGTGCCCTGTGCTGCAGCAAGAGTCTTCTGAAATGACTGATATTGTCAGCTTTATATGACATTCACTATTCAGCCATTTCCTTAAGATAAATTCTTCATGGTTTGGTTTACTTTGACACATGCTGTGACATGATGCTGCTGCTGCTGCTTGCTATGAAAAAAAGAATTGGAGAGGGAATAGCACAACTCCTCTGCTTGAAGCATCTGCTCTTCTATATATGCAGTTCTTAGACCTAGTGAAAAAGTGGCAATGACAAGCTATAGTATTTGAAACCTACTACCTCAGGAAAGTGAAAGGTCAGAAATAAGCTTAAACTACTCTTTATGTATAGACACTAGTCAAAGAAGGAAAACTGGATTAATTTCCAGTGTTTAATTTTATAACTAAAAAAATCAATCTTATCCACCAAATTTTCTCCAGTATTGGCACTGTGTCATTAGAATGAATCTGAATTTCAAATTACAGTTTATTATTGTCAGATGTGTACCTGCACTTCTTCCATGATGACAATTCAGACTTATCTAAACATCTACAAGATAAAATGGACGTAGTCCAGTGGATAAATACATTAAACCAATATTTTCTGAGGAAAAAGCAGTCTTTATACAAGGAGAAGAGATGTATCTGGCCATTTTTTGTCTTTCCCACCCTCATTCTCTTGGTTAGGCTGATGAAACCATTGACCACTGCCCACTTGTTGCCATGTCCCTGGCTAATCCAACAAAGAGGGTGAAGTGAAACACGCAACCAGTCAAAAGACATTTTCAGACAAGCAGAGCTACACTTGGTAGACTGACTGCATTTTCACAAAACAAACTCCTAAAAAGTGCAATTTGCATCAATCACGAAAACAAGAGGACATCATTAAGGTCTACAAATTTTATATATTTTTTTAGGTGGAAGTAAGGATGTTTATTTAACAGGATTTTTGTTTATTGGTTTTCTTTTGTTAAATACAAATTTCTTTTGTTAAATTTCTTTTGTTAAATAGTAGCCATTTCATAATTGTGTCTTAGGATTAGCTTTGTTGTTATTATATTATTATGTGCCCATCTCAGTTGTCTTGCAGACATGGAATATGGCAGTTTTTTCAGTAGAATCATATTCTTTATCACATGCTAAAAACTTTTCCAGATAAATAGATAGTAGAGGCCATTTCAAATTGAACAGCACATGGAAAAGCCCAAGAGTCCTTGGAGAGGGCTACAGTTAATGAAGTATAAAAACCCCAACATTTCCCAAGAGTTTTATTTATTCATGTGTACTGCATGTCACTGGTTACATTTGCTCTAAATGGGTTAAATATTAGCTGACTTACTTATAAACGTCCTCACAGGCCTGGACCTGTCCAATACTCTAAGGAATCTAAATCATGCTAAGGAATATCTGAAAACACCATTGCTCAATACCACCAAGCCCTGGTAATTTGTTTGCTAAATAAAAGTATTCTAAACTTTGTAAAAAGTCGTATCTACTTTTCGGTTATTTGTTAATGAGCTATTCTAACAGCTGTTACATACTTCTCTTTCATTAATTTGATTTTTAAAGATATTTTGGTTAATCTGTAGCTGTAAAAATGCACATTATTCATATAAAACAAACAAGCAGACATCCCCCCCTCCATAAAACCCCTCCAAACCAAAATCCAAAATGAAAAAATTATAGGTAGACACAAAGCAGAAAAACTAGGCAAGGGGGAATACACAGATGATAAGTTGTACCTGTTTTGTATTCTATCTCATGTTTTTTTGGAAGTAATGTTCCATGTGCAAGAGTATATTCTGCCCTTCCCCAGTGGAAAAAAAAAGTCATACTCAGCAACACCTGTGCAGCTGTGAAAGGATACCTCCTAGTTCTTAGGAACAAACTACATTTCTATAGACACAAATGCATTACTTTTAAGAGAGTCACTGTATTTCTACATTTAGTTTGCTCTCTCTGGCAAGGACAACATATATTGAATCTTACATGTGTTTTGACATACTTTTTTAGTTGGTGGTATCTGATGTAGCAGTACATAAAGCATGAATTAATGATTCACACAGCTCTGATATCTCTGAGAATCATGTTGAAATATACTATTAACTCCTCTGTGTGAAACTCATACGGCAAGCAAAAGGGTGGCAACATCGGTGTGTGCTGAGGGTATATTTTTTATTTTGTGGAGGAAACAGGGTACACAATATTCTCTGGATTGTCATCCATGCTAGAAGTTTTAGGATTTTAAGACCCTAATTTACCATCGTTAATATTTTATTCCAAAAGCATGTTAAAAAAAAAAAAAAGGCAATATAGCTATATAGGAAGTAGGACTTCTTTGTAAACCAAAATTCACTCCATTGTAAATATATATATACACAAAACCCTCTAAATTATGTATCTACAGAACTACAGAAAGACTATTTATGCAATAAACCCCCAAAGAGATAAAAAGGTTAAATTATCAGAATAGAGTAATATGAATGAGTTCTCCTTGTAGTAACTTATCCAAATCACAATGTGCAATGTACATATATTGCACTATCACTGTACCCTTCTGTAGCTGTGTCTGTTTCTACTGTTTATTTAAATAAAAGCATATTTTCCTTTTTTTTTTCCTTTGTATACACAGACTATTCCCAGCAACCATTAGACTTGATCATGAAACTGAAACAGATAGCAAAATTCTGCTCCTGAGCCCAGGATCATGTGGCCTTTAAGCTGGCTTTTAAAAGAACAGAACTAGAGAAGTCTCCCATTGTGCTGACATAGTCAGACAGCAGGTTCCAGGAGTCTGAAGAAGTTACCAAGACTAAGGTCTCAGAAACCTCTGACCAGCTCAACAGTGTATTATTACCAGCAGAATTTTAACTTCACAAGGAGTTTAAGCATTTGTTTCACTCAGAATCAAAATGAAATATCACACACACTTGATATTTTTTAAATAGCTTATATAAACCACAATCACTGAAAATGAGGCATCTGGAGATTGTTCATGCTGATAGGCAAACATTAGTTATATCAACAACATTTGTGGCACATGTGTCTCACTTGTTCTTAGAGGTCTCCATTAGCAGGAGACATCTGCAGACACTGCAATGTCTCTGAGTAATCTATTCCAGTTCATTATTTGTTTTGGTAATAGTAAAATAATTTGTATTTCCACATTGAACTATAGTTATAATTTGGAAGAAGAAAATGGATGTTACGCCTTCAGAAAGGTTGAAAAATTTTACTTTTTTTTCCTAAAGAAACCATGAAAAGTTCAAATTTGGTGGAATGAGGCTTTCTAAATAAAAATATAAATCTGGAATTTTGAAGTTAATTCTGAATGCTACTCTGTAAAGATCTGTAAAGATCTCCTACTAAGGATTGTACCATTTTAATTTCCAATTGATTACAAATACAGAGTCATTTTTTGTCCTATAAGAATTTGTATTTAAGCATTAGGAGATGAAAGAATTATTCGTAATAATAGAAATCCTCTATAATTTTCATCTGATCTATTCTAGAATGGAGGATTATTTTTCTCCCCTGAAAGTTTCATTTCTTTCTGCTGATTGTATCTGAGAAACTAGTTCTGATCCCTGTGCTATAAGTATTTAAATTTTGCAGAGGCAAACTCAGCTCAAGTCACCACTATTATTGCTGGACATTAGTTCATGGAGTACCAACTCTACTATTTTTCAGGAACAACATCAGTGTCTCAGATGAACTCACTGACTGAACTAGTATTGCTGCACATCACACCTGGGTGTTTTGCCACCAACCTCAATGTGCCTCTTGCTGTGTGAAGTCCTTTCGAGCAGTAACTCCCCTGCCAGCTTGAGAAGTATTACAGAATAAAGAGTTCTCAGTGTCACAGCAGGTGAGGTAACTAACAGAGACTTCAGTCCTTCGTCTCTAGTTCTTACTGAATTTTAAAGGAGTTCCTTTTTCAAACCTTTCTTTATAAAGTTATGAAAAGTTTCCTATATATAAGTACATATCCACGAATTAAAAAATATATGGTGAACGGAAAATCAATTACGACATGTTTGTTCCCTCCATGTTTTACGTCCATAAGGTCCTAGTTCGGTCTCCAATTAAACGAACAAAAAAAGATTGCATGGCTTTTGAATGCACTGTGTTCTTAAAAGTACATGTTTTTTTTTCACATGCAGCCTTTCTGAGAACTCTGGACTCCCATAATTCTCTTTCCATGTGTGATTAAACAGGATTTTGTAGGACTTTGGCTGTATTTTCCATAAAGGTTCTGCACTGCAAAATGACTTTTCCTCCCTGTTTATTCTTCATTAAGTGGTCTCAAGAGGGTTTTCTTGGCATTTCCCAGCTGTGTCAGGTATACTTTGCCTAAGGATTCTGTACCTCTAGTTTAAACTGGCAGAAGAGGACTGATAATTCTAAATTATTCAGTGCTTCTGCTACTGCTGAGTGATGATAGGTGCTGTGTATCTACCAGCATTAAACCTTGTGGCCTGGTGCTGTATTTTTCATGCATCCAGGACACCAGTGGCAGACACCTGTGTAAAATGGCTCTAACACACTACATATCATCAAGACCCCACTGATTTCACTAGGACTTACAAATGCTCTGAGGTAGCTCTCCTTTTTTGCCCACTGAAATACTTTTTTTTTTTTTTCAGGGTTCCTCTGTGTGGAAATTTTTTTCTCAGTCCTGTTAAGATAGTGTGTCCTGTTTTGTCAAACAAACCACGTTTTAGAATGTGCTTAAAGAATTTGCCCAGAAGAAATGTAGTTGGAAAGATTCTAATCTGCTGAGAATAAAAATGTATTTTCTCAGAAAACACCAGAAATTGGCATCATATAGTCACTGGTTTTTTGCAATTAAAAACAAGCGGGGCTTGAGAAGAGGCTAGAGTTTTGATTTTTGGAAAGCCTGTTTGTTTTGAAAGACAGAGCAGAAAATTAAAACAGGGAAAAATTTATAGCAAAGAGAAAAAAATGAAATTACACTAAACAAAATCACAGGTAAACATTTTTAATTATTTTGATTGCAAACACTATAGAACAAACATAATTCTCTGCAATTTGCAGTTTCCTTGGTTTGAAATATGATGTGATCTTCCAGCAGCTATAGTTAGAATGAAAAGCAACAGATAAATCATCAAAAGACAAATAGCAAATAGTATGTAAATGAATTTCTGAAATGTTTTTTCAGCTTAGCAGATATATCAATCATAGCCCAATTGTTGCAATCTATAAATATTAGAAATATTACACATAACTGAACCAAAGCCTAAAAGATTTTTGAAGTATTATTAAAATATTGAATTTGCATATCTCTTTTGGGAAAGAATGCATAAAAAGAGTGCAAATAGTCCAAAATTTTGTATTACCTTCTCTCACTAGTACACAATTTCATTCGCAGTTTTACTTATTTTATTCAGACAATTTAATAACTAATGTAGTGAGCGAAATCATAGAAATTAATGAGAAAGAAAATGTAAGGGACTCACACAGGTCTTTCCTGTGTCGGTACACGTTTGCCACAATACAGTTCCCTGTAGTTTACCTATTCCAGTTTACATGATTCTCTGTTTTACCAGTTCAATAAAATTAATTATCCCTTTCCTTTCTCTTTCTGCATACATTTTATACATTTTCCTGATTACACTTTGTCAAATTTTCAAGTAGAGATACGTAAAGAGAAAAAAAAAAAGCATGGATAGGGTACAAAGGCAGAAAAATCATATTTGAACAGGTGCACAACACAGAGGTTTTCCAGACAGCTGGTTGGACTCAATTGCACTCCAAGTCTATTAAGCCCCGATGCCTCCTGATTTAATGAGAGTACATTATAAATGCCAACACATTTTTGTCTACCTTGGCATCAGTGTGTCTATTCTTCTGTCTTGGACCTGTCATGCTCTGACTAGGATGAAAATTTCTTTTAATGCTCTTTAATTAAATCTGAGATTCCCTTGAAGTAATTCACTTTCTCTTCAGCACAAAAATAATCTAGCCAGAGATTAATACAATGGACAATTAACTTTCTTACAATAGCTCTGGACAGGATTTTTCGTAACTGAGAGCATACCTTAACTAAACAAGAGCACATAAATATGTGCATAAAAATATCTTAAGGGTGCCAAGAGGATGGGGTCAGACTCTTCTTAGTGGTGCCTGGCAACAGAATAAGAGGAACAGGAAGAAACTGCAACATTGAAAGCTCCATCTGAATATGAGGAACGTCATCTTTATTTTTAAGATGACACAGCCACTGGAACAGACTTCCCAAAAAGGTTGTGGAATTTCCTTTTCTGGAGATACTCAAAACCCACCTGGATACAATTATGGACAATTTGCTCAAGGTGGACCTGCTTTATTATGGGGTTTGGACTGCTGTATCTCCCAGTCCAAACAGTAACTCCAAACAAGCTGGGATTTTGTGTGATCTGATAATGGTATTGTAAAGTTTGCAAAAAGTGGAAATTTTTAAAAAGGCATTTATTCTTTTGATGAGGGACAATATAAAAGAGATAATTTATTAGGAATATATGTGTTTAGTCCTATAGCTAATTACCGTGCTATCTGGGGAGCTCAAATTAATGGTTGCCCATATGGAGATAAGAAAAAAAGGGATCAGGTAGAGTAACATACCCAAGATTACATATATGTTATGCTGAACCACAAAACCACTAATTCCCCAGAGATTGTTTTTTAATCTTGTTTATGCACTACTGAATTATCTAATTATCCACTAATCTTAATTACTTTGTCTCCTTTTCAACTCTCAAAGAATGTAATTGAAAAATAATACCTGAATTATAGTGGGTGAAAGATCAAATCCATCCATTTATATAGAAAATGACACATACAATTTCTATAGATCCTTTTACCTCAGATAATACTCCTGATATGGATAGTTACACAGTACTATTTCTGTAGCTTGGTTGACTGGTTCTTAACATTTTGACAACATATCAACACTATTTCCCCTAGACATCAGATGTCTACACTAAGATTCTCTTACACCACTGACAGAAACAAGGCTGTAAGTGTTCACTTATGTCTGTTAAAACCTGTAAGCCAAAACACTTTAATAAATAAAATTATTTTCAATATACCGCATTAAAACTTTTATATTTTATTTTTGGAATTAACAAAACATTTCTGTACACTATGTCCAAAATTTCCTCCATTACAATTCAAATGGTTGCATAGACTGTTGCATACTACAGTTTTATTGCAGAAACTTCAATTCAGTATTTAAAAAAAAACAAAAACAAAAAGAATTTTGCAACAGATATGATATTCCTGGTGTATTCTGGTAGAAGTTTTATGTTCTACAGAATTAGATATCAGTATGATGAATTTGTGTACATACGTACTTCATACTAAATTATTCTATTTTTCCTCACATTAACAGTTGGTTGTCTACCCTTGCAGTTATCTGCTACTCCATATAGCATACATAAGATGATAATAATCATTGAAATTTTACCTAAGTTAGAAGGAAGACTTAACAGAAAATTGCAAAATTGGAAACTAACAGTTTTGGGAAAAAAAAAACCAAACCAAACAGGAGTTGATGCAGTCTCTTTGCAAAATCTTGTGATGCCTGAAGAGTTAATGGACTTCCTGTGTCTGAGCTGTGAGATTGGGAGTGCAGCAGATATGTAAAGATCATTCAGGTAAGAACTCAGCTGCTGAAGCTAAAGCATATTAAAAAACAAGCTTTTCTATGTGGACTGCTAAGTGAATAGATTGTCACAAAACAAAACAAACAAACAAAAAAAAGTGCTTATGCCCAGATTTCAATCAGTAACTACAAATTGGTAGGAGGAAAAAAACCCACATAATGGAGTAGTATGAAGCAGGAAACATAACTGAACCAAACAAAGCATTATCAGTATTTGGGGGACATAGGAAGCATAGAGTTTGGGGGCTTTAAATTAACACCTTAGCCATGAAGTCTTTGTAGGGTAATATTGAAGTAGAGACATGTTTTTGCATTCATGGAATAAACCTGGTTTCCAACTGAAAGAACACAGAGAAGATACACTTCAAAGCCAAATTCTTAAAGGACATAATTTGTAAAATATGATGCTCTTGTCATAAGTTGACTTCCCCAAAACTTAAAATAATTAAGCTTTTGCTTGAGAGCTATTATCTGTTCAACAGAATAATTCAGCCTAACCTCAGACACAAATGTACACATGATCTTGACATAAGAACTCTTTTTTTGATGTCTCCTTTTACTTCCCAAAAATCAACCTGCTTTCATTCAGTTATGACACTACTTATTTTAATGCTTCTCTATCCATATAATGAAAAACACACTGATGACAAAATCTACAAGTTCAGAAAAAAAGCACATATTTGAACGAATGCTGGTGTGTGGTTAAAATAACTGGAGAAATTATCTTAGGAAACAAGAATTAACAGAAGTTGCAGAGAGAAATAAATATTGCAAGAGAATCAAATTCATGTAGGTGTCATTTCAATAGAAAATCATCTCTGCTTTGGAATAGCATTTAAAAATCCAAGGTATGAAATTGAAAAATTTGAGCCTGTCATAATTGATCACTTATCTTAGGCCCTACATTTACTTACACCAATATCAACAGTAGAACTTTTTATTTGAAACATTTTGTATAGACTTATTTTAAATATATAATTTGCTTGCACTCATAACACAATTACGGAATGTTAGCTAGAGCATAGAAAGTTCCTATTTTAATGTAAACATGGTAATTTTATTTAATATAAAAAATTAGTCTACACAGAATTATGTGTAATTAACGCAGAATTGTTTAGCTTAATAGAACTGCAGAAGCATTCAATTAGCATATTCAGATTCTTAAAAAGCTTCACATACATACCCTTGGGTATTTTTTCTTTGATAGGTCTTTCTAAGATTATGGATATTCATATGAGAATGAGATGTTTGCATAAGAATCACAGGTATTAGTTCTCCACACAGTATTAAAAAGACTATTGGTTTTACTTTATTACAGTTAGCTAGCTAGCTTGAATATTACATTTCAGGGACATGCTTTAGTTTTCTCGTTTTGCTTTATTTATTTCTAAGAATCTGTTTAAAAATGAGTTTCAAATTATTTCTATTGTCCTCATGCCAGGAGTTCTTCATAATGAATATACATTTAATTACAGAAAGCAAAATATCTTTCCCTCAGCAGGGTTCAAAATATTACAGTACAGAATTGTAGGTTAAGAACACTTCATAGTTCATAGTTAGTTACATTGTGTCTTTATTAATATCTAAACACTGTGAAATGTTTAGTGTAAAATAAAAGATAGAAATAAAAGTGATTTCATGACTTCGGGGAAAAAGTCAAGAGTAAGTTTTAAAAATGAACTCTTCTGCTTGGAGATCAAAACATTTGTACCAAAAAGAATATGAACAGCAATTTTGAAAACTTCCTCAGGAATGATTATCTTATTTCTGCAAACACTTTGTTGCAGAATTGTGACACTCCAAGTGATTCACGACTACACTGGCAAGAGGTGTGTGAAGTCATTTAAATATGCCTAAGTATAATTTATGAACCAATTGCGTGCAGAAACAGATTTCAGGTCTTATTAGACACTGTACACATATCTTAGTTTTGTTTTTTTTTATGTTTGATATCCACTGCCAACATTTCATCTGCAAATATTCCTCAAAGCCTCCAAAAACTGTCATACAAAATAACAGATGTATCAGCATATCTTTGGATAAATTTGTTATGCAGCCAGTGTTATCTCACTCTTAATGATTGTATTGTCACTTCCTCACCCAGTTTCTTTCATAATTCAGAGTTTATAGCAATAAATATCATTACAAGATACGATTTTTACGTTTAAAACAAATGAAATGGTTTCCTTACGTTGCTGTCATGGTTTAACCCCAAATACCAACTAAGAACTAGAGAGCAACTGACTGACTTCCCTGGTGGGATGGGGCAGAGAATAACAAGAGTGAAAATGAGGAAGCTTGTGGGTGGAGAGAAAGACAGTTTAATAAGCAAAGCAAAGCTAGGCAAAGCAAGAATTCATTCACCACTTCCCATGGGCAGGCAGGTGTTTGATCATCTCCAGGAAAGCAGGGCTCCATCATGTGTGATGTTGACTTGGGAAGACAAACATCATCACTCCAGACATCCCCCCTTTCCTTCTTTTTCCCCCAGCTCTCTATGCTGAACTTGATGCCGTGTGGTCTAGAATACTCCTTTGGTCAGTTTGGGTCAGCTGTCCTGGTTGAATCCCCTACCAAATTCCCCAGCCTTCTCACTGGAGGGATGGAGTGAGAAGGAGAAAAGGCTTTGACTCCGTGTAAGCACTCCTCAGCAGTAACAGCAACATCCTTCTTTTCAGCACAGGTCTTTAATATAGCCCTACAGTTGCTACTGAGAAGAAAATTATCTGTACCCCAGCCAAAACCAGCACTTCTACATCTGTCTGTATTTGTATTTTTTACAGTATCTCAACTCTGCTTACTTTTCTTTCTTTTCTGATGTATTGTATATAACTACAGGATCATAACACTAGTTTTTAAAGCTCAATGTCATTTACACATTGCAGAAACATGAGAAAAAGTGAGTAAGTTTTGTTCTATTAACATCTCTTTCTCTCCCAAGAGACAGAGTCTGATTCAGAATCACAAAGTTACTTGGGGGAAAGAAGAATATTTTGTAATTACACAAATACTTGGTCTGATCTCTGAAACTGAGATTACCTTCAAGTCTCTAGAATTAGTCAAAATGAATGATAATTTCACAAAGGAGTCCAAATGAAGCCGTAAACTCCAGTCTTTTTCACCGTAGCTACAATTCACAGGAAACGAAGACCTGTAAAAGAGAAAGGTAACATAAAAAGGAGAGTCAATTGAAAAATAGTAATTTCACAGCAATGCCAATAAATAAATTTCTTTCAAATAACTAAAATATTTATCATTCTTACTTCTGATTCAGGTGAAAAAAATTCCTAATATTTTCTGCCTAGAAGATGTCATTTACAAGACCAGAGCTTGACAGTATCAGGTTAGAAAAAGTCCACGTGGTCTAGTTCCCACAGCCAAAACAACATCTGTGTACACCACTCCCAAAGATTTCTAAATTAATTTGAAATTCTCTTCATAACTGAAACTTCTAAGTTCTCAAAGTAATACTTAGATCAGTTCTTTTGGATATCAGCATATGTGACGGAGCCAAGTGTAGGAAAGGTCAAAGTATGCTAAGAACAGACCAGCTATAAAGGAAGAGTTCAACAAATATGACGTTGATGACAAAACACATTACAGCAGCTCCCTCAAATGACAGAAAATCAACTAAAATGGTTTAACTTTTTATATATCATACTGTCAGATATCACAACTATGAGTAAATTTGAATAAAGACAAAAACAAGGATAAACAAGAACCACACAAAATAAACAAGATAGATAAATAAGGCCACACAAAGACAAAAGAAAGGAAGTGAATAAATGATAACCAAAATTAGCTCTAAAAATATCAGAAATAAAACAAACAAAAACCTCTAAAGAACAAAACAAACATCTAAATAAAAAAAAATAAAAGCAGGTAGTGTTAAATAGTGAGTACTAGCATTCACGGGAAAAATCAAATTTTCTTCCTCAAAGTTATGCAAAAAAAAAAGAGTCAAAGTGTCAAAGGCATCAGCAGTGAGGTTAGGTCTCCAGAGAGAATTTTCTGCTATAAAAGGAAAGCCAGAGCAGTAACAGGGAAGCAAAATCTCAGTATTGAAGTGTTGGTCAAGAGCCATTAACAAGGCATCCTCTTTCCTCCGCTCCGCAAAGAAAACCAAGTTCTTGCACTTGAACACATAAATCACCTGTAGAAACAAGTCCATAACAGGTCTGTTTATCTGTAGTCAATCTTTTGTTTATCTCTACCTAACTTTTAAATAACAAAGGATTCCAACATGAACTATAAAATTGTTAGTCCACTCTATATTTTATATTGAAATATGTGTTTTAAAGGAATACTGAAAACAAAGCTGTCTTATTAAGATATTTCATAGCCTACGATTAGTATACAAATAAAGTTTTGCACAGTGTACCAAACTTACACAGAAAATTCATTTTGGGGATTAGAAAAGACAGATATTTGAATTTCTTGAGATTTCTGAGTACAAGTCACAATTTCAACAGCATTTGCAAACCTAATTTTTCTGTTATCCACTGAGCAAGCTCTACTTCCATTTTAGTTTGGAAAATTTCAAGAATTAATATGCAATATAAACCTATGAAAAATGAGGAAAATTTATAGAAATATCAGAGTAAATCTATAATAGACAGTAAGCTCACAGATTGTAACCAAATATCCATAAATTTGCAAAGCTGCATTTCTTATCTTGTTATCAGCAATTTTGGAAGGCAGTCAATATTAAGTGCTGAATGAGGAGATTTCCATCATCTGATTAAGGCTGATTTAAATATTTGGAAAGTAAGACCCCAGTTTGTCCTCCTTTCTCAGAACTTCAAGATGAGAAAGGACTGTAAACTTTACATTGCTCTGTGATCAGGATCCAACTGCATCCATGTGCATTACTTTAACTGAACCACTTGAAAATATTATTGGCCTCTAACATATCATCATCACCTGTGTAACTTATGTAAAGAGTGAGTTTAATTGTTGCAAAGATCAGATGCCAAACACCAAGTTACATTTGCTCACTGAACAGATGGGAAAGGTTATGGTATTTGAATATTTCATTATTAGTGAGACAGGTCACATAACAAGCCATAAATCATCTGTTTACAGGCATTTTGCTTGATGTAAAAAATGAGGGTTTTTTGTTTTTCCACCTTGAAAGTTTTCATCACTTACAAAGTCAGCAATTTTCATACTGAAAATATCATTAGTGTGCAAATTATTTCTCAGACCAAACAGACATTACACAATGCCTCATGCTTAAGTTTTGTTTAAAGACACACATATTAAATAATACATTTACCAATATTTCTCATATACCATGTAACTAGACATGTAAAAGGAAAAAAAAAAATTCGGTTTTTTCAGAGTGCAAGGGTATGTGGGTATCTTACATCACCCTGCCTCTGAGAGTTAAATGTCCCCCTATCAGAGCAATGAAGCATTGCACAAAAAAATATGTATTTTAATTTTAAAAGAAAATTCAGTAAAACTGATTTCTATGAAACTTTGTAAGACTTTTTAAACTAATTTAACAAAGAACAACTCAGGTTACCAGCTAGTTATAGGCAAAATGTCTCTGGTTCTTTTAGTGGTTTGCAGCAAAAGACAGATGCCAACTCTGAGCAATGAAGCTCAACCACAAAGAAGATATCAATTTTGCAGGAGGAGAAATTTTCCTTGCACCAAGGACAGAGATTAGGAAAAAACCTCAAAAGTAATATGACCACGTGTTCTCAAACAAAGCTCAGTTCTTGGGGCCCCTTTAGCATCCTGACAATGTCCAATTCTGCTCTAATCCCCATCTAGAAGGATAAAGTTAATTCCATTAGGGACTGACCATTTGATTTGTATTTTCACTGCGTGTGATTCATCACCCAATCCCCCTCAAGCTGAACAATCCTGTCATCGCTCATCCTAACTTACAGGAAAGATGAGAGTAGCATAATATTGCATTATGTGTGGCTTGCTCCTATAGAAAGCACACATATCCATTTATACTTCTACTATTGCCTAGGGTTAACACTGAGAAAATTTATTAATACTTTTTTATCCTATTACTTTTTTAAGCTTTTGAAAGAAAAATAATAATGTTAGTATATCACAGAAAACTTGTACAAAGAAAAATTTAACAACATATATACTAGAAAATGAGAAAAGTAATGCACAAAGGTTGTTATCCAAGTTTCAGCTATATATCACCAGAAAGCTGAAATGGGGAAGGATCTGAAACAGAGAATTTAAAATATAGAAAAGCTACAAGCTGTGGATAGTAAATTTAGGAACATAAAGATTTCCTGTCATCAGCCAAGAGAGATGAGATAAATCAGTTGAGCGCAGTCTTTCATTAAATCAATGATTTATCCTTTGACATCTGATCTGTGCTTTCATTTCACTTTTTCATACTTATTCAGGGGGTTGTTTTTAATAATATTGAAATAAAGTAACTGTGGAAAAAAAAAATTATTCGACTCTGTAAAACCCCCAAATCCTGAGCCATAAATAATCTTGCTTCCTAAACTAGACCCTTTCCTCCACAGCACAGCCAGAGATTCAATAACACAATGGACTGAAAGTAAGAAACTTTGTGAAGAAAATGTACCATCAACAATTTTGAGTTATAAATAGAAATGGGATACAGTGAGAGGAATACTGATAGAAAATAGAAGTTATCAAGTGTACAAAATGCTTCCACTTCAAAAGAAATCATACAACTAAGTCTGCTTTGGACTCCTACCAAATTCTGTGTTGTGATAAGAGCTACCAAGACCCATATGTCATAATTACTTGGCTCGATTTAAAAAAAAAAAAAACTTAACAAAAAAAATATTAAGTTTTGTTAAAAGAGGTAGACGAGATTTTGGATTTTCAATATATCTTTTCCTTCTCATGTTAATTTTCCTCTTGTCAATATTTTTTTCAGTCTGACATAAAATTTTTCATATTATCATCAAAATACTTCATGAAGTAAGTGGTGACAAAAAGGTGAACTGAAGAGTTAAAAGCAACTATTTTTAAAAATAATTTAAATATCTGCCTCCTGACAAAGCTTCAAACTCAATTTGGAAAGTGAAATCTCCCTTAGGACTTTAGCAAATCATGATTAAGATCACAGCTTTGACTTCCATAATCCTGTGAGTTATATGAAACCTATTGATTCATTTTTTTCCTTTCATGGCTGATGGATGAGACAAAGCAGAATCCCAAGATAGTAGGAAAAAGATGGCATTGCACACATAGTTCCCTTAGAGTCCTTCAGTATGTTCAGAAGGCATTGCTTCAGGACAACCCTCTCTAGTGACATGACTCAAACTATCATAACAATTTGACCTGATGCAAATAAGTACAAAAGGCAAAATACTTGTGAAATAAATCAAGGGATGAGATTCACTTGACCTACTATATAAAACTTATAGAATATTTTCCCCAAATATTTTAATATTTTAATAGCCTAAGATTCCATCAAGGAAATACATCCAATTATGAACTCAACTCTTAAAATATTTTCTCTTCTTTATATCTGATAGTCATATGAAAAGACCTTAATATCTTGGAGTCAGCAGAAACCTATTAATTTGTAGAAAAGTGAAAAGCATCTCGCCTCCCATTTAAAAGTGCTCCACTAAACTAATGACAGAGAAGTCTATTTTGGATATCTTATTAAACATTTCTATGGGTTTTTGTTATTATCATCCTCTTTTAAATATGTATCTCCTGTAATAGAGACAACTAAAGAGTTCATTCACTCTAAGTATAATTTGAATGATCTTTTCACCCCATAGAATGACAAAGGCGTAATTTAACTAAAGAGAGAATGTTTGTCTGAATCTTCAGCAGGAGACAACACCAAGATTTGTTCTCTGATATATTGCTCTTTTTTTTTTTTTCCATTTTACTAATATACAACATTTAAAGCCAAAATCAGAGTGATCAAAACATGCTGTAAAAATCAAATATTGTTCTAAGAATAAAAGGCAGTGTAATATATTTGACTTTCCAACCTACAGAATACTAAGACAAGAACAAAAAAAAAGATTAAAATGTTGGAAGCAGCTGAATGAGGAGGTTTTTTCTAGCCTCCTGCATGTGAGAGCACAGCTGCTTCTCCTGGCATTAGACCTACTACATCTGTATAAAAGCTATATCTTTAATCCCAGCAGTTTCTTGAAAGGTAACTTGGTTTTCATATTTTAAGAGGGACCACAGAAGAAGATACTGAATTTTAAAATCAAAGAGGCATGCATTTTACTAAATTTTATTAAAGCTTATTTAAGATACAGTTTTATGGGATGCTAGACATGGAATAATATTAAGTATTGGAGAGAAAGAGTTACATTCTGCATGTGCATTTGAAAAAATTGCCTGGTCAAGTGTAACAGAAACTTCAGCAAAACCTTTTTCTATAGCCATATGCAATTTCCAGAGCCTTTACAACAATGGTTGCCTGTACAACCATTTCTGGGAAATGGTACTACAGCTGACAAGCCACACAATATGAACCAAACTGAGCTCCTGGTTTAAAGGTGTCAGTCGAAAGCCATAGTAATTTTATCAGATTATAAATAAGCATGTGAGTCAAAGCATGGAAGTAAAGCCATCTTTAATTTTCTTGTGACTAATTTACTTCTATTTTACTTACAAAATGGAATAGGATTTGCAAAGTTAGGACTCTATGCAGTTTAAAGACATTTCCTTTTACAGTGAAGTTAATGTTTCTTGACAATAGTAAACTTGAATTAGGATGAACATACAACAAACACTTTTAAATTTTTCTTAACTACAGATTTAACTATAGATTTTCTTAGCTTGATTTCTAAGACACAGCACTGATATGGTTTTCCAAACTAACCCATCATCTAGAGAAAACTCAAGGGCAAATAAGGCAAATGTAGTTAGAGTATAAATTTAGTTAGTTTTGCTTTCAATTTTGCTAAGAAGCTAAAGTTTTTTTTTGAAGTTTGAAAAAAAAAGAAACGTTTCTATCATTTTGACTAACATCCTAATATTTAACTCAAACCGTCAATAGAAGTCATGTGAATTAAAAGTGATGCCAAATGGTTTTTGTCTTTTTCCTTTTATATATTCTCTGTATTCTTTACACATGCCTATTATTGTATTAGTAGTTAGTTCCAGTAGTTTTCCCTAGGCAGAAAGACAAAACAAATTCCAGAGTTCCAAGACATGGGGGATACAAAGACCCTATCCTGTCTTGGTTCTTCCTGGGAACCAAGGCCAAAAACCAGCTCTTCAAGACACATTTTCGTAAATGAAGTTTAGTATCCATCAGAGGGAGGACGATTTAGAGAGGGTTGAACTGGGGGGAATTGCATCACCACTTGTGATCCTAATTGGTGATTTTTGTCAAATATGCTAATTTGCTAAACTTATAAAATTGTATTCACCCAGTGGTGGGGGGGATGGGCATTTTGTGGACCTTTTCCATATCTACCCCTGGAGGCCTCCAATAAAGACCAGCCTTTATATTACCTCCTATACTAATATTATCTTGAAAGTGGGTTTTTCTATTTCTAGGTTCTTTAAGGCATCAAGAGGACTTTGCAGAACCACACGGTGAAATTATAACCATATAAATGCAACAATCAGAGAGGTTACAAATCACCATTTTCTATGTCCTTCAGTTTCTTGCCTATGAATTTGGTCTGTGAGCCACTTTCTATACAAAATGCTATCAACAACGTTATATCAATAAAATTTCAGGACAAACAGTATGGAGACAGACAGGCACACCAAACCTCTCCCCTGGAGAGATGTGCCTTGAATGGGCTAAGATGAGGTCATCTCAAATCCTCCTGGGTTGAGAAATCCTCCTTGGTCATGGTGAGAGCCCAGCATGCGTTGGGGTCTCATGCAGATTCATTGTAACCCATTGGTTTTTGCCCCTTTGGACCACCCCCTCTTTTCCCCATAAAAACCCCAGTTTCTGCCCTGCTCTGGACAGAGCTGTCCGTCCCTGGTCCCCTTCTCAGGGTCTTGGAATAAAGCCTCATCCTGCAGAACTGCCACACGGAGCTCCTCTCTCTTTGTCCCTGCGTTGGCCTGGGGGTACCTTGCAAAGCAGAGCTGAAATCACTCAGAGCTGAAATCACTGCTAAGAGCTGATCACCAGCAGCCAAGGGCTGCCCGAGCCTTGCAGAGGTTACCCAGCAGCTGGAGGACTGCCTGAGACTCCTAGGAAGTTGTCCCCAGCGGGACCTCTCTCTGGAAGGTTGTGGCGTCCGACCCCCGACTGGCTACCCATACAAAGCAGTATAAATATTTTCAATCTTCAATGATATATCATTGCATTGATATTCATCAGCTTAACTCACTGATAATTGAAGACACTTAAAAATAAATGCAAATGCATTTAGCTTCATAACTTATTAATATGCTTCTAGCTGGATGCCTCACAGTAACTCCATCTCTTTCACTTACTATAGACCCATACTGTGGTTAATATCATCTTGATTTCTAAGATACAGCACTGATATTAAAAAAAAAATTCTTATTTCCTTAAGGTTAAATCCACAAATGCGCTACACTCTTTTAAGGATTCTTTGGTTTTACCATTTCTTTTGATCCACATTGTTTCATTAAAAAAAAAAAAAAAAAAAAAAGAACAAACCAAACCAAACTAAACCAAACCAAAAAAAAAAGAAAAAAACCTTTGGCTTGGAAGTGAACACTGCCAGAGATTACTTCCAATGCTTCTTCCATGATCAGGGGCATGTTTCACTAGACAAGCTTACTCTGAGTCTCATCCAACCTGGCCTTGAACACTGCCAGAGATGGGCCCTCCTCAACTGCTCTGGGCAACCTGCTCCACGGCCTCATCATGCTCACAATAAAGAATTTCTTTCAAATATCTAGTATAAATTTACCTTTGAGTTTGAAGCTTTACCCCCCTGCTGTGTCACTACATGGCCTTGAAAAAAGTCTCTCTCCATCCTTCTTGTAGGTTCTCTTCATGTTCTGGAAGGCTGAAATTAGATCTTCCTGAAGTTTCTCACCTCCAGGCTGAAAAAAACAATTGTCTCAGACATTCCTCACAGGAGGGGTGTTCCATTCCTCTAATCATCTGTGTGCACAGATCATTGTCCTTTCTGTGTTAGGGACACAAAATCTCAAGGTGGGGTCTTACCAGAGCAGAAGGACAGAATCCCGTCCCCCACCCTGCTGGCCATGCTGCTTTGGATGCAACCCAGGAAACAACTGGGTGTTTGGGCTGCAAATGCGCATTGTTGGATCATGTCCATCCTCTCATCCACCAGAACCAACAAGTCTTTCACATCAGGGCTGCTTTTGGTATGTTTATCCCTCATCCTGATACCAGGGGCTGTCTCAACCCACATGGAGGACCTTGCACTTGGTCTTGTTATACCTCATAAGATTCCCATGCGTCCATTTCTCCAGTTTATCCAGATCTCTCTGAACGGCATCCTGTCCTTCAGACATGTCAGCTGTACCACTCAGCTTGGGGTCATCTGCAAATTTGCTGAGGCTGCACTTGATCCCTTTGTCTGTGTCATTACTGAAGACATTAAACAGTACTGGTCGCAGTAGAGACCCCTGAGGGACACTCCTTATTGAGGATGTCCACTGGGACTTTGAGCTGTTGACCACTACCCTCTGGACTGATGACTGACCATCCAACCAACTCCTTATCCACCTACTAGTCCACTCATCAAATCCATCCCTCTCCAGTTTAGAGAGAAGGATGTTGAAGGGGACCATGTGAAAGGCCTCACAGAAGTCCAGATAAATTTCATCTGTAAGCCTCCACTTGTCCAGCAACGTAGTCATTCCATTGTAGAATGCCACTAGGTAAGTTAGACAGGACTTGTTTTGGTGAAATCATATATATATATATATGTGTGTGTGTGTATATATATGTGTATATATATATATGTATGTATATATATATATATATATTGACTGTATACCTTAGCAATATGCATGAAGACTTGGGCCCACTTGATGCTGTTTCAGTTTTACCTTATGAAGGGATTTCTTTTTTATTCTTTTGTTGGACTTTTTAAATTTTGTTTTTAAATCCCCAGGTTTCAATTTCAATATTTAATTTCTAGTTTAACATTTGATTTTTTTTTTTTAAGAAACAGTAATAAGTGATCTTAGATGACAAATGTCATCTTAAGCCTTTGATATAAGGCACTCATTATGGTGTGGAAATATATAATAAACATGATTTAGAATTTAAATACCATTTTGTTCAAACAAACAGTTGGAGTTGGAAAAAGTATAAGTACAATACACACTTAAGTGTATTACTAAGAGCGAAGGCAGAAAACATCAATTTGCTGGGCTGAAGCTAGCAAACCTGTTAAAACAACAAAATTATACAATGAAGTATCTACAATGAGAAGAGAACTTGTCAATCAGTGTCCCATCAAAACATGGATCTGCTTTAGATTTACCCTGTTCCTTTATATTATCTCCAGAGCATTAACTGAAAACGCTTGCAGAAGCAATGCCTGAAAGAAGTTCAGTGTGCATACTTTTGTACAAAATAGTATTATATGTCTGAATGTCTCTTGCATTCCAAGTAAATTTTGCCTGCGATCACTACTAACTGTTTTTTCTTATATTATAAGATCAGGTTAATTGTATATTATGTGTATGCATGTGTATAATTGTATAAATGNTAGTCCACTCATCAAATCCATCCCTCTCCAGTTTAGAGAGAAGGATGTTGAAGGGGACCATGTGAAAGGCCTCACAGAAGTCCAGATAAATTTCATCTGTAAGCCTCCACTTGTCCAGCAACGTAGTCATTCCATTGTAGAATGCCACTAGGTAAGTTAGACAGGACTTGTTTTGGTGAAATCATATATATATATATATGTGTGNTAAGTGATCTTAGATGACAAATGTCATCTTAAGCCTTTGATATAAGGCACTCATTATGGTGTGGAAATATATAATAAACATGATTTAGAATTTAAATACCATTTTGTTCAAACAAACAGTTGGAGTTGGAAAAAGTATAAGTACAATACACACTTAAGTGTATTACTAAGAGCGAAGGCAGAAAACATCAATTTGCTGGGCTGAAGCTAGCAAACCTGTTAAAACAACAAAATTATACAATGAAGTATCTACAATGAGAAGAGAACTTGTCAATCAGTGTCCCATCAAAACATGGATCTGCTTTAGATTTACCCTGTTCCTTTATATTATCTCCAGAGCATTAACTGAAAACGCTTGCAGAAGCAATGCCTGAAAGAAGTTCAGTGTGCATACTTTTGTACAAAATAGTATTATATGTCTGAATGTCTCTTGCATTCCAAGTAAATTTTGCCTGCGATCACTACTAACTGTTTTTTCTTATATTATAAGATCAGGTTAATTGTATATTATGTGTATGCATGTGTATAATTGTATAAATGTGTATGTTGTCATCTGTTCAGCATTTCTGGTTTGAACAGATTCTTGAAACAACTAAGATTTTTTTCAAGACAAACCTGTATATGTAAAAAGCTCTTGCATGTGCTTTGACACCTGTATTTAAAAAATTCATGGTATTGTACTAACTTTTTTTTATAAACTTAAGGCTACATAAATATTAGCTGATTTATTCTATCAATATCTACACTATCACACATAGTTTTGTGATATTTTCATTGTCAGATACATTAATCTGTAAATGTACACTAAAGGTCACACTATGGTGTGCATGCTATGCTGGAACATATCTATTGATAGTAGATCAAAATTTATCAAAGCAGGTGAATATTTACAGTCTTATATTTTGTATGAACTAACAATTTGCAATATAGTTACTGATTAAGCAGCATTCATATTGAAACACAGCTATATAATGCTTATACTGTAGTGTTAGTGTCTTCCTCTATGGTAGCTGTTAAAAATATTATTTGAGATTTGATCTCAAGATCACTTTCTGATTAATTTTTCTTGATAAATTGTAGAATCAGATTAGCCAGTATTCCCTGTCCTCCCCTCTACTGCCTCCATTTGGAAGATTTTATGCAAAATCAGTTCACCAATACAATAGGGTTTTTGCATATACTATTGAGAGGGTTTTATGTAAGATTATTACTTCAAAATAAAAAATCAGAAATAAGGCAGTTCATTTTTACAGTGACACACATATACATATACTAGAATGAAATTAAAGAGTGTCAGGAACATCTGTTCCAATATGACCCTCTGTGACACAACAGTAGCGATGGAGGGTATAGGATGTATAGGACTTTTTATGACCCCTACAACAGAAGCACAGAAGGCTGGCAACTTCACTGAGAAACCCCTGTAAGGAGACATTCTCTGTTCTGGATGTAGGACTGATAAAGTTTTGTTACAGACCATGAAAGCCTTGCACAGTATATTCAAATTGCAGTGGGAAATGATTACTTATTTTAATACTGGCAATGGACTAGTTTTTGCAGTATTGTTTTTACCTATGAACAGTCATTCTTTGGGGCTAATTTATTTTTGCAAGAGTTTTTTCTTGGCTTTCAAGCATTCTTAAAGTTCTGGAATGGTTTTCTTTTCTACTAATAATAAAAATAAGTGAAAGTGCATACATTACAGAGCGAAATTTGGTTATTTCAGGCCTTTTATCGAAGATCAATGGATCTGTGGCTATGGATTTTTAAGGAGCTTGGTCAACAACTAAAGACAGCAGTTGGACCCAAAACAATATATTCCAGGATATTCTAAGGGGAAAGAGGGCAGAGATGGAGGATTTATAAATTTATGTCACTTGAAAAAAAGGAAGATTATTTTATCTATTAATCTGACTGGCTTCTAAAACAAACAGCATGAAATAAGAGATCAACTACATTCCTCAGCTAAACAAGGTAAACTTGTTTTCTTGGCACCTTGCTGAACTGCTCAGACTTCAGTTCATTTCATGTTTGCAGACTCATTTCTAATACATAGCTAGACAATATATTTCTGTTCTCACTCTTATTTAAGCACATGCTTAGCTGGGCTTCTTTCCTCCCCTGCCTAGTCCCTGGGGGAAAAAAATGGCTCATTTACCTTACTCTATCTAGCCTAGACTGAGTAGGACATTTTTCCCTTTCTATTAAATAGAGCAAAGAGAATAAAAATTAATATTATGGTAATACAAATTTTTAGCATGGAAAAAAACTAACTTTAAAATTAATTTGCAATTGAAAATTGAATCTTGCTGAGTCTTGAATTTAAGTTAACCAAAACCAAAATCTTTGAAACATAATTCCTTATGACCTCAGGGTAAATGTCCTACTGAACAGCAGGCAGGAGAATTTTGCTCAACTGGAGATAACTAAATTGCTCAGAAATCTACTGAAAGAGAGCAAAAGCACATTTCTTTTCTTGAAGAGGGAAACCTTTACAATCCCGAAGTGTTATTTCCTAGCACAACATATTTAAGGAACTCAGTAGAATCTGGGGAAGAGACAGACAGAGGCAAAAGATCTTGCACTGCACCACAAAGATCATTAAAGGAACAAATTACATAAATGAACCCAAGAATTAATCACTGACTTGTTTTTCCATTTCCATTCTGACCTGTGTGCTTCATTCACTAGGGAATAATAGCATGAACCCTCTTTGTAATAAGGGGACACCTGAAGATGACCAAAATTACTTCACTCTTCATTACTTTCTTTTCATTGTATTTATGGGTGTCATCTAAAAGCATTTGGGACAGGAGGTGAAAAATTACTCTCTTATACTGTCAATATTTCCAAGGGTTACATGCTGATTTATTTTTTTCAAGATTGTCCCTAGAGAAAAATATTAAAAGCTCATCCCTCTCAAGTGCAAAATACCATGAAAATTTCAGGAAGACCTTTTGCATTTTTTTTCAGAAGAAGAAAACAATTTGATCCTATTTTTAACCATATTTGATTGCACTGCAAAGCTCTGTCAGTCAGTTATAATGGAAAATATTAGGATGTCAAATGGAGGATTATCTTGTCCTGACTATGATCTCTGTAAGCATCATAAGTAAAGGAAACTTGCAAAACCAAAGATACTGCTTTCTTTCAAGGACCCAAACATCATTTAGAAAGGAAAATAAAACAAAACAAAAAGATTTTGAAAGGGACTTTTACATCTAGGTCTTAACTGATCTAAGTTTTCTATTACAAATGAAATTTTATGCTGTGTAGCAGCATTTTACAAGCTTTATATGAACAACCCAATTATTTACAAAAGCAAGAGAGCACATGAAGCCTGCATTTTTTTAAGCCAATGCATTTAGTTCATTGTAATCTGAAAGCATCTGGAGGGAGCACTTTTGCATTATAGGAAATTTATTCTAGATTTGTATGGATTGCAAAAAGCTTTGTGCTGTTTATAAATATTTAGCTCTTGACAATGATTACTGGCTTTTTACCTAACATGGTCTGAGGACACAAGATTCCAAAGTGCATGTTATAGTGCTGGAATACAGGTGGTTGGAAAACTGAAAAACAATGCAATGCTTGTATTTTGTTCCAGTCATCCCAGAATGAAAAACATGAAACATCATTACAGTCCTACAAGTAAATTATTTTAATTTTCTCCAAATTTGAAAAAGATCTAAAACATTACAATTAGTAAAATAAGGAAAAAATCATGATGAGTACCTTCTGTTCAGCATCTTTTTCTTTCTGTCAACCTTTGACAGCAAACATATCTTCCTATACTTTGGTATAGCACTTAATAGTAAGACTTGGTCTAAAATGAGATTTTCATATAACGATCTACCATAAATAGCCAGTGTGATGCATCAAGAATATTCTGAAAGCACAACTATTTGGTAATTATGAAAACAAAGAGTGAGCTGTGGTAAAATGCTGTGATTCTTGCAAGATGAATATATTGCAAAATAATTTAGGGCAATTATATTTGAATTAAACAGGAGATTCTGTACTTTTTAATATTTCTTTAACTGATCTGATTTAAAAATCTGTGCTATGATACAGAAACATGTTAAATTATAAATTCCTGTAGATAAGAGTTTTCAAAATCACTAGGAACTTTTAAGTTAATATATGTTCTATGTATCTATAGAAGTACAGCAATTCTGTATAACAATACTAAAGTATGTAATATAAGGATTCAAGGAAACTGGAAAAAGGTGGAATTTTACTTCAGTTGACTGAATCTTCCATTAATTTTTCAAGATATAACATAGTGGTATAAACAATGTAAAATTTGCAGAGTTAAAAATAGTTAATACAGTCTACAAAAATATAATTTTAGTGCTAAATATTCTTAAACATCATATTGAAGAAGGTTAAAAAAAATGTGGAAGTCTCTACTACTAAAGAAATTGTCTTTCAGTCAGGTCAATATTTGAAGACCAGAATAGATTGTAACCACTTACTTAATCTCCTGCCTACAGTCATAACTGAAGTATAAAGGCACTCACTTTACTTTTTTTTTTTTTAACTCTCTTGTAGTGTAACTAAGCATCAAATGGTGTACTCTGGGAAAAAGGCCAAAAAAGTTTTATTTCCCACATGAACAATTTTGGCATCCAGATTCTGAGGCAAATACAGCAAAATTATGCAATTCCTGTATAATTAATGAGCCATATCTCTTAGTCTCTACGCACAGAAAGGTGGATGCACTGAAGAAGAGCTCAAGAAACAAAATATGGGAAACAATGGGCAGTTTAGAAATCCATATCTGTCTAAGAGTGAATAACTTCCTTAATACCCTAATACTAATACTGATATTGAGCATATTAAAATCAATGAAATATGTCAGAATGTTGCAAAAGTCACCTCAGAGTAAGCATGACAAGTATTTCTTTATGATAGAACAGTATATTTCAAATATTTTTTAGTGTAGTCTGCAAGCCACCCGCAAAATCACAGTGTATTTCCATTACACAGAAAAAGACAAAATGAGGACATTTATCACTTAAGCCTACAGAAAAAAAATTAGGAAATAGCACTTTAACAGAAAATCCCAATTTAGACCTGTGATTAAAATAAATTTATCAGAAAATAGATTTCCCACCTAGCAATACATGCCCCAGTTTTGAGAATGTGTCTTCTGTGCCTCATACCTAAAGAACTTCAACTTTGGCCTGAGCAAGTGACTCTTTCAGCAATAAGCTGCATCAGCTATACACAGAATCATCAGGCAGTCATCAGAGTGCCAGCAGACTTCCCTGCAGCATGAAATGCATGTGACTGTATGCAGATGCACACCCAGACACATACAGGAGTGCTCCTTATATGAGCTATACTTATATGAACACAGACAGACCAGGTGTGGATATACGTATCCATTCACACAGTTTCCATCTGGCCACTTTCCTGGTGGCACTCAGGAGAAGCTACAGAAGCACCTTGGGGATGTGGCCACCAAGGTCACCCTCCAGTCCCAGCAGCTGCTCTCAGCTGAGGCTGTGCCAGGGGGCCTGCCCTTGGCAGTGGCCATCGTGTTGCAGATGCCTCGGCCTCACATCCTGCCCACGGATCTGCACAAGGCTTTGTCCCCAGGAGGTACCTGATTCCCAGGGCTGGGGCTGTCCAGTGTCCCTGAGCTGCCCCACTCCAGTCTGGGGTGATGGGAGGACCTTGCCTGCCTGGTCCTGACCCACTTGGTACCCTCTCTTACAATTCATGGAGAAGTTAAAAATTCAACACATCCATTTAATAGCTACAATTAGAAATACCCAGCTTCCTGAATGCCATTTCCCCCCTTCAGAGGTTCCACAGGTCACCACAGTTCCTCAACAAACAGTTTGAAATAAATATATTTATATTGACACCAAGGTAATGGCAAAACCATGGCTTGGAATCTAAGCCCATGGGACTTAGATTCTCAAAGGACCACAACAAAGCTTTTTTTTTTGTTGCCAAAGCACACATCACATCTCAAGTCAGTCTTAAATGCTCTCATTAAAAACAAACAAACAAACAAACAAACCAAACATGGTATATCTAAATAATTAGACTGGAGCTTGAACAAATGTTATGCCTTTCCAAATAAAGTAGAAAATACTAATACTTAGTGGATATTAAATCCAGGCAGGAGAGTAGGAGAGGAAAGCAGCATGTCAAAGGAAGCAGTAAGGGGAATAAAACCCTTGATTTTGAGGTGTTTTAATGACATAGTTGGGGGATAGGCTCCATGCTCCTAACTTCAAGTTCTAAAGACTAACTGTCATGAGAAATCCAGTTGTCAACATAAGTTCCAATTCACCAGCACTGTGTAAAAAGGAATGTGCTGACTTAGGCTTCCTCTTTTCACTCTTCTGCATACATAGAGTTACTTTTTGTGTAGCTGTTCTCGTGTTTAGTAATTGAACATGTCTTTTTTCGACAAGCTGTGAATGAACAATGGGAAAAGACTTTCTAATATCGATGATTAATTTAGCTGCTTACACAATGAGGTTATTTTTTCCCTCACTCACACTGACATAATTGATTTATACCAGTAGAATAAGCACCAATACATGGCTTTGTTTCATCTAACTGTAAGAGACTTAAAGGTTACAATTGCCTCAAACACTGTAAAAGCCACAGAAGGAACTTACCATAAGACAAACTGCCACTAGTGGGAACTTGAGATAAGCACAGAAGAGATAAGCTTGCACCAGGGAGACACTAATTACAGGCCCAGCACAGGTGAGGTCTAGTTAACACATTCTGGTTGGTGCATCTGGACTAAGGGCAGTGGCAGACTGTGAGAAAGGGAACAACTATTTATCCCAAGGCAGCAGGACACCTGCAACCACCCCATGGACACCTGGATCTTGGACGGTATAAAGGTAGTATCTCCAGAAGAGCAACTCTGAGACCACAACCACTGTGAAGACCACGGTGAAGAAGGACCAACAGGATGCCGTTGGATCCATGGGGTGGTAACTATCCTCATCTTAATCTCTCTCTCTCCCTCTGCCTCTTTCTTATTTCTTTCTATTTCTCTCCCTCACATTAAGTAAAATCGGTACTACTGACTTTGGCATATGGTTTAATTTGCACCTTAGTTTGGGCAGAAGCATCTCTCAATAATCAGATTCTAACACTAATACCACTTTTAAAGTCCTTCAAGATAATTTTCTTCTGCTACTTGGTTTACTTCATCAGGAAGTAACTCCAGAACTCACCAACTATTCTCTACTAGATTACGTGTACTGTAAGTCTATAGTCAGCAGAATATTTACTTTAAATAACTGCAGAAGTGCACTGAGAAGGTCACAGTAAGAATCAGGGGTTTATGCTCAGGGCTTTCATTTGAAAAACTTCATGGTCATATTCTAAAGAAACATTTAATAGAGAAGTAAAATTTTAGAAAATTTCTTAAAGTGACTCAGTCTTCAGCTGTAGTAAAGCCCAATGCTTTACAGACACTGCAACCAACACCAGCTGTAACACTGATGAAGTAATAGGACTATCTTTAGAAAATCATGCTTTAGATTAGAATTTATTAATTCATATAAAAATTCTATTAAAATCTTAGCTTGATCTGTATTACATTTTCCTCCCTATCCTAATGATTCATTTTAGTAAGTGAAAGAATTTGGACTTACAAAAATGTACATTTCTCTCCTTCAGTTCACCTTCAAGAAACCTATTGAAAATTTTTGGTCATGTTTCAAGAAGCTGTATAAAAATAAAACCCACATTTTTTTGTGTAATCTTATAGAGAGACAAAAGTTTAAGGAGGATGGCAGTTACATTATGAACAATACTTTGCTCTGGTTAGAAAGCCCATACTTTAAATGCCACATCTTAAAATATATGTCTAAGACAGTGAACTAAGAGATTATTACACTATAATTAAACCAGTGCATACTGAAACTTTTATTGTCACTCCAGCCACTTATTGGCATGTTTTGTTATCCGGTAAAATCTCCATTATGTTTAAAATTTAACAATCCTAGTTTAAAAGAAAATTATCTTCCTAGTTTAAGAGTTACAACATTGTGTTAAAGCAATATCTTTTTCAGTATCTGCTACCTTCTTCTGGCTTTCTGGATTTAAGGGTTACACAAAGACTCATACCTGTCTATGAAGTCTCACAAAATGAAGGAAGACTGGCCTTATGTTGCTGTGAAAGTGAGTATGGGATGTATTGTGAGTGCTGTGATTTCCCCATTTTTCTGAGCAAATATAAAACCCTTGCAATGAAATATGCTTTTTTAATACATTCCTTGATTGATATCATGCAAGAGGAAAAAAGAAAAAAAGAATATAGATTTTAAACTCCCCAGTGGAAAAATGGGTTTAGGGACCTATAGCTAATTTTTTGCAAATGGACAAAATACTTCTAAAATAAAATTAGTGTTCCATTGCATGGAACTACTTCAGGCATAACACCTAGAGAGACTTATGAAGAAGAGAAAGCCTCAAAGATTGTCAAATTGGAGTTTGCAGTAAAAAGCATGAGAACTAGATGGTTGTCCAACAACATATTAAAAAAAAAGAAAAAACAAACCAAAACCAAAAAAACCCAAAAAACCCCAAAAAACCCAAAAGGGACGTTTCTCCCAATCAAGTTTGTTTTTTTTGTTTTTTTTTTTTCCGTAACTACTTGTTTTCTACCCTAGTCTGGACTTTCTGGCTAACTGAAAGAAATATATCTTCCTAAGGAATGCAGAAGAGTTTCATGGCTCAGTGTCATGTGAAGAGGAGGAGATTTCCTCGACCCTCAGTGTGAGGAGATTTCCTCGACCCTTACTCTTTGGTCTGTCAGTGCCCCAGGAAAGGAGATCTACCCATCCTTGTACCTGACCTGTCTGTCAGCGCCCCTTTAGGGGAACCCTTCACTGAGCAAAGCTGCTGGGTTGGAGGGCACCTTGACTGACTTATTCAGGGACACACACCAACAGCACAAGGGAGGTCCCTCAGCAGGTCTTCCCACTCTATGACCCCTCAGTGGGTCTTACACTTTGTCTGAGAATGTTACTCATTGCCAGAAACTGCCAGCACCCATTAAAGACTCACACTAGCAGTTTACAGGATAACATTCTGTATTAATATAAAATTGTGACAGGTTAAGGTTCAAGGATTTCTGGTGAGACTGACTGCAAAAATGTATTCAAAACAAAATACAGAGAAAGTCTCATCCCCAGTAAAAATATTGAGCACACACAGAATGTGGTTCTAACCCAATAGGTGTCCCTATGGGGGAGAAAACAGTTTCAGCCTATTACAATTAGGCTATAACGAATCAAGTTTAATGAAGTAGAACGATTTTACCACAGTTGTTGGCTCAGCAGCAGGAAATCTTCTCTTATCTCCCTTGGTGAACAGGTGCTATGTGGTTTATCAGCTACAAAAACTCGTACCATCAAGTTTCTCTCTCTGCAGGAATTTCTACAGAGACTGGCCACAGTATTTCCACTCTGCTCCACCTCTCTTCCATCCCCCCCATCCCCTTAGCAAGTGCTTATAGTTGCAGATCATGTGTATGAGGAATTGTTGTGGGATAGGCTTCAAGCATGCCAACCCCATTCCATCCAGGGAGTAGAAGCTGCATTTTACACCATAATTTACATCCTCTTATTTTACTCCTAGCCATCTCTCCACACTCAGTAAGGACATTCTGGTCAAACTAATGTGTGAGAAAGAAATACACATGCCATGGAGCCTAGGATGCATATCCTGGGATGAATACAGGGACAATTCCCAGATGGATAAGGATGGGATTGTGAAAGTTAGAGTGCAGCTGGAGCTGAATTTGGTAAGGAATGCAAAGAACAGTAAGAAAAGAATTTACAGGCATGTTGGTCAGAAAAGGAAGATTGAAGAAAATGCATTCCCCTTGTCATAAGATGGCAGAGCTGGTGACAATCCACATGGCAGAGGTACTCATCAATATTTTTTGTCTCAGTTTTCAATGGTAATTTCTCTTCCTGCACCCCTCAAGCCCTGAAACTCAAAAGAGGGAGTGGGGGAATGAAGTGTTTTTGATCACAGGGTAAGATCAGGTTTGAGACCACCTGAAGAAACTGAAAATAAACTCCTTGGGACCCAACAATATGCATCCCAGGGTCCTGAGGGAAATGGCTGGTTGCCAAGCCATTTTCCGTGATATTTAAACACCACGGTAACCAGACAAAGTCCTCAGTGAATGGAAAAAGGCAAGTGTTTCACCCATTTTAAAAAGAGGTAGAAAGGAGGACCCTGGGAACTCCTTTGTACAGTACAAAAGGGAACCCTGGGAACCTCACTTTGTACAGTAACATCACGAAGCAAATCCTCCTCCAGGACATGTCAAAACATAAAAAAGACAGTTTCACCAAGAGCAAATCATGCCTGACTAATCTAGTGGGTTTCAGTGACAGAATGATGGAGTGGCTACACTAGTGGACTAGGCAAGAGCTGCAGTTATCATCTACCTAGACTTATGTAAGGCCCTTGATATGGGGCCCCACAGTACTATTCCCCCTGTATTGGAGAGATATGGGCTTGAGGGATGGACCATTAGGAAATTGGCTGGATGGCATCTAAAGAGTTACAGTGAATGGCTCAGTGTCCAAGTGGGAACCAGTAATGAGTGGTGTTCTTTGAAGGCCTGTCCTGGGACCAATACTATTTAATATCATTATTAATGACAAAGAAAAAGACATCAGCTGTACCCTCAGCAAGTTGACAGATGAGGGGTGCCTGTTGATCCACTTGAGGGATGGGACACCATCCAAAGGGCCCTCGAAAACTTGAGGAGTGGGCCCATGCAAACCTCATAAAATTTAGGAAGACCAAGTGCAGATTCCTGGACTTGTATTGGGGTATTCCCCACTATCACTAGATACAGAAGTGTGAATGGATTGAGAGCAGCCCAGCGGAGAAGGAGTTGGGACTACTGATGGACAACATAGTGGATGTAAACCGGTAATGTGCACTTGAAGCCCAAAAAGTCAACTGTATCCTGTTCCACAAAAAAGGAAACACAGCCAGCAGGTCAAATGAGGTAATTTTTAAAATTAAACAGTTTAAATAAATTTAGCTACTAAAATATTTTGGGGAATATTGCCTGAAAAACAAAAAAAAAACCTGCAAAAAACCCAAACAAAAAACCTTGTAATTTTAACATTTTTTGTTTCCCCAGGGAAGACCAAAAAATAACATTTTTTGGCTTGCATAGGGCATATTGGTAAAGAGGCAAAAAGAAAAATAACTTTATAGATGCCTATGCTTCTAGATATCACAGGTTTTAGCTGTCCACCTAAGAAGAATGCAAGTCACATGCCAAATCACAACATATTGGTCCTGTGAAGTAGTTCTCCAACAGCCTCATTATACACACACATATCCAAACATTAATCAGGAAGAAAAAGGTACTTGCAAGCAGAAGTTGCCTTCATGGGGAACTGTATCCAGACTGTGATCTAAAAGAATACTTGGGTACACAGGAAGCTATTGTTTTGTCACTTCTGTCTGGATTATGTATTTTTGTCACGATACTCTGTTTCAAGAAGTTAATTTGGCATTCCTCTATTTTAACTAAATTTTAATGTTGCTGTTTATGCGTGTTTACTTGACAAAATTAAACTGAAATTTCTCTTCACAAGACATCTTACACATTTACTTGTCCAAGCACACACACATGCACGTAGACACAGAAGCCTGACTAACTGCAGCTGTAAGGTATCTGAACTTAGGGCCAGATCCTCCTTGCCTTTGTCACTGAAGTTTACTAATCTGAAAGCTATTGACCAGCTACTTACCTCTGGAGATACTCCAGAGGTCAATGCTGAATGATGTCAAGAATTGCCAGATCTGCAGCAAAATTTAACAGTTAAAAGGTTATGTTGGCCAAACCCAGAAATTCCACTCTTACACAAGTAAGATCAGCAATGAAAAAAGCAGGCATGAGACTAGTGGGCTGGAATGATGTATATAAAAAAAGAAATATAGTGGAGAACACTGACCTTATTTTAAAGCTTCAGGTTTTAAAAAAGTATAATAAAGAATACAGAATGTACTATAATTTTTGCCTCAATACAGAGGACTTCTTCTGATTTTTCCTGCCATTAAGAATATTTGTTTGAAGTACGAAGTTTGTGGTTTCTCTCCAACCAGGAAAAGAGGCTTTTTGCAGTCTAATGCCTCTCAACAGTTTTCCACTTGACAAAGTATGTCTGCTTTGGACAAAAACAGTCCTGTCCAAATGTTTGTTGTCTCTACTGCTGCTCAGAAGGCTTTTAGACTTGTAGAAAGAATCTCAGTGAGAAATATGGCAATATCAAAGTGGTTAAACTGCAGTCTTCCTTTAAGTAACTGCATGGTGCTCTCACAGTAAACACTAATAAAGTAAATACCAGCATGCCTGAAACAAAAAAGCTGAAGATAAATAACAGCTTGTAAATATTTGACTACTGGACTTACAGTATTTTATTTCCAAAAATTTTGGGCAAAAATTATCCAAAAAAGTGAAGTTCCAGAAAATTTTGAACTTTTTTTTACAAAGAAATAAAATTTTGTATGACTGCACTATACTAAATGGTTGATTAAAGACAGTAATTTACATCCCTTCTATATTTTTCCCTTACTTACCAGACATTGATCAAAAATGGTACTTTTCATCTTGGTAAGTTGGAAGGCTTTAATATACTCATAGTCTCAAAAAGAAAATATATATGCATAACCACATGGAAAAATGATTGATGCTTAAGGGGGAAAGCTGGGTACCATCTGACCTGGGAAAATTCCTGTTATTAAATGTGTTTTCATCTGCTTCCACTTCCTCTTCCTACAAACCAGACAATGGGTAACAAACTTTAGAAATGAGACATCTTTAGAAGAATTTGTTAAGAAAAATATTCCTGAAGCCCTGCCTTTTATTTATTCACTTTTTAATCACAGATTGCTCGAGAGAGTCCATGGACTTTGGCCTTCAATCCTTAACAGAATGTATGAAATTTACTCTGTCTGACCTCATCTTAAACCATGGGTAGTCTCCAAGTGATATGGCATGCAAATTACTTAAGTTTCTAGGAGGAGCACATTTTGACTAACCTCTCAGTTAATCTCTTAAGGTCTCAAAATAGAAAAAGCAAATACATTGCTTGGAAAGAAAAGTTTCACTTTGCAAGATTGGCATATCCACTGCTGTGCCATCATCATAACATTGCATGACCCTTTCAAGAGAGACTAACAGCTATGTTTGTAAAGGACTTTGACTGAAGTTTATAATTTCTGATCATTTCAACCATCAGACATAGTACATTTCTAAATGTGATAGAAGTATCTGTAGCTCTATGAAAATAAGGCTTCAATTCATAGGAAGTTCTTTAGGGTTTGCACCAATCTAATAATATAACTTCCACTCAAATAATTTGCCTAGAGCATCACTCTCCTGACAAGTCGACAATATGATGAAAACATCATATTCTTCCCTCCAACTCATCCTTTCCTGTGCATAAAAGGAAAGCCTTTTGGGCCAATTACTTTCCTGCAGGATAATTCTCAGATATTCTAAGCCTTCTGGGTTAACAGCAGCTAATTACATGCAGGTTCCCAAGAAACCCACATTTTTTGATCCCAGCAATAATTGCAGCACAGTGATTAAAAGAAGAAACTATGTCCTGTAAACACCCATCAGTTGATATATTAAAAAAACCCCAGATATGCCAGATTTACACATTTGAAGGACTAAGATGAATCCATATAATTGTCACACGCAATTATGCAAAAGCTTACTAGAATTAGTATATCACATTAGTCATGAAGATTCCCCTTTTTAAACACAATTCTTTATCTACCTAACATTGCCCAGAGAAAGAAAAGAAATATATCAAAAATTGCAAACCAAATGTTACTACAATCAAGATTTCATATGGAGTTATATGAAAAGACAAATAAAAATATAATTACATACTAATAGATTTAATTTTTGTTCCAGTATAATTAAAAAGGTCCTATCCACAGAAATATATTTTGGTTTTTAGCCCACTGATAAAGCTTAAAAAACAATAAAAACTAATCCTTTCTCGAAAGAGACAAGATTTCCTTAATTTCAGAAACTCCATGCTAGTACAATATCTGCTAAGTAGTCTATGGTGTTCAGCAGCGCACAGTAGAATTATCAGCTATTCAACAGTCTTTTTTGGTTGAAGTTACAAACTGGCACCTTCACACTTATTTCACAGCACAATATATTCTCTGTTGCTCTGTTACTTTACACCTCATGCAGTGATTGCAGAACTAAACCAGAGTCAGACAACATCACGCCTGCACATTACTTTTAGTTTACACAGATAAAGGACTTCAGAAGATACAAGGCAATGAAATATTGGACATGTTGGGCTCCATTATGTGTTGTTCTAGAATACTTTTCCCCAGTTCTGGACATATACAGTATATTTAATCTAGGCCAGGCACCATGGAGGAGTATCCCAAGCATGAAAGGGTTATCCTCAACAGAATCACAGCTACATCTGTGCTCCTGTTCTTTCCAATCTTACCTCCACATGAGCAGAGGCAAAGGCAAGTATGGCTTTTCTTCTTTACTTCACTGCAGATACATTAAGATTACAAATAAGAATTTATCTGATTTTTATCTTGGTTGAGGTTACCACCAGAAGACCTTAGGAACCTGAAGGATCTGGAAGATTTCTGGGTAATAAAAAAAGGTACAATTTATATCCAAGACTGCCAGTTTCAACAGCAGCAGGGAATCAGCATGGAGCTGGAAGTTACTGTGATTTGCTGGTTTACATCTGCTGTAGTAAAAAATAGAGGAAATAAATTTGAATTGCATAGAAGATAGCAATATAAAAAGCTTGTTGCAAGTAATTTCTGTTACAGGACATTGACCTTTAAAAAAGCTATAATTTCAAATTACTCAATATTCTTACTCTACAGCTGTGGGCGATTATGTTCACTGCAGATAATAAGAAGTACTAATGGTCAACAATGTGTACTGAGCATAGTAGAATGTATTTGTGTAATATGGAGAAATGCAGTTCAGGAGTCTTATTTGATAAGATTCATAAATAAGATTAGAACAATTTAAATATGATACAATGGACTATTTCAAGAATCTATGCAGACGCAACAGTTTCAATAGTATGCATTTTTTGCATATTATTGCAAATAATGGTTAAAAAAAGCATTTTATTAGAATGGACAGAGGAGTTAAAATTGAATAATATATGGCAAAGCATGAAGTAAGTATAAAATAAACCTCTGAAATTTTACTCAACACCAAGGAGAGCAAGGAGGATGGGAAGTTGGTATCATGAAACAGCAGCATCATGAACTCCATTCCTTGATTATGATATATGATGTGATATGATGTATTCCAGTACGATATAGCATAATATATAGCATAACATAATAAAATACAACTTATTAAACAATAAAGACAGGTACAATTCAAAAGGTAGACAACCTGAGGATAAGGCAAAAGCAATTTTTAAAAAATAAATTTGGCTGCAATAAAGTGTAGAAAACAAGTCAATGAGCTAAATAATTTACATAAATGTGATGATTTTCTCTTAGACATCTTCAATGATTTCTGTGCAAGCTGACAGTCTGTCCTGTAGGCCAGATAGACTTCCATTCTATACACAATAAAGTTTTGAATTTTGTTTACATTTTTGATCATCTTTACTAAATAAACCATACCAGAACATAAAATACTTTTTATCACTTTATAAACTGACAAAGTTAGAATAACAAATGTACCTTTTTTTAATGTCCAGACGGTATTTATAAATATGATCTATAACTAATGAGTTCTGTTTGAGATTTTTTTTTGCTTGTTTGGGATTTTTTTGGTTTTTTTTATCTCACTAAAATGTAAACAAAATCTTTAGTACCCAAAGACTAATTATATTTGTAGGCTGGAAAACTGAACAGTATTGAAGATTCACTTTATCACACTCAATTCCTCAAAGTTAATTAAAAAAAAAACCCAAACCAAAATTAAATGACAGAAATTAAGGTTCTGCTGTTTCTGAATTTAGAGAACATAATATATACTTTCAGCAAAACTTCGTAATGTGTTAACAGATAAATTAGAAACTTATAAATCAGATAAAGTGCCTGCTCAGTTGATGATTTCTTCATAGTATCAACTGTCAATTCACCTATTTAACCCATGATCATCTTTACCTAATAGAGAAGTTCAGTCCAAGTTCAACCTCTACAGCCTGACAGGTACCACTTATACTTTCTTTTGAACATCTCTTACTTTATTAAGTGAAAGTTAACAAATCAAATATATTCAAAATTTAAACATTTTATTATCATTTTTTGTCCTAACTCTAAGGGCAAAATTACTACATTTGGGGTATTTGAGGTTTAAATTTTGTGAGAAGGTAAAAGGTGAAAATAATTAATGTTTTCATCATATTTACATATATGAAAGTAGTTCCAGTTTTTAACAATTGAACAATAAATAATTTTGTCCTTAGCAATAAGTATCTAAAAAAAAATGCCCCTCTAAGAAAATGCTAATTAAAATACAAATTGGGCCTTCCCATGCCTAACAAATTCCCCACATTAACCTTTTCTTTTTCTGAAAATGGCTTTTTTTTTTATAGGACAACATTGTAGCTCCCCTTTTGTAATGATTACTTATTTACACGGCTGTGAAACAGTAGTGCTAAAAGAGGCCCTAAGGTTCAATTAGTTCATCCCTTGTCTTGGGGAATGTTTTACCATTATAGCTGTCATTCTGGCTAGGTGACTATTTAATTCATTCTTTAAAAATCCTTGCAAGGGAGGATGAAACCCCTTTTACAGTCTATTCCAGTGTGGTGTTATCTCTAAAGCTTTCTGAATAGCAGCTCTAAATCTTCCTTCTTGGAGTTTAAGACCCCTAGTTCCAAGTTCTTTGCAGGCACGGAAAACACGTTATACCTCATGCCTGTTTGCAAGACTATGAGGTATTAAATAGTTGTTTTCTTTCCCCTGGGACTTATGATTCCATCTGTCTTCATCCGTCATACTCCCTGGGTCTTAGATAATTTTCCTCTTTCGTGAGCTCCTGCTAAATGTAACTTCTAAAGTAAGTAACACATCAAACTTATATTTGTCTATAAACATATGTTTAAACATGTTTATGATTTGTGGTTTAAGTGCACATGGTTTGTGTACTCAGGTTAGTTCATGGTTCTTATTGGAATTAATGCTGAATCTCTAAAGCAGCAGAGGAGACCTCCATTTGGATAATCTTGTAAAAGTATGAACATGTGGAAACCAAAACATTTAAGTTAGTGGGTTTTTTTTCTTTACTCCCTTTATTCTCTTCAAGCTAGGTGTGGGCTGCTGAGAGGGCCCATATGTGGAGCAGCCAAGGCTGCCCAATGCTGCACACAGCTGTTCCAGTTGGCTCCAGCAGCCTCACCACATATATGACAGAACAAACTGAAAATAGGTCAAAGATGTAATATTTAAATCTATATTTAGAAATGAAATCCAATTAATTAAAATTATCTGCAAGTTGTAGTGTGTGAACACCAGCTGTCTTGACCCTACCTCCTCTTGGAACTTCTATCAGCTGAAGACCTCTGGAACCAGGAGTGGTAGCTATATTTGTTCTTTTCTATAAATTTTCTCTTTCTCTTTCTTCTCCATCTTCTCATTTCCTTTTTTGGAGTTTTGAGTAACTTATAATCAGATGGGCTTGCACCTCACTAAATGGAATGGGCTAAGTTAATGCTTTGTGAAATCTTTTGATTTAATGTTACTCCAACTTTCACCAAAGTTCTCTGATTTTCTGAAGTAGACAGTAACTTTTTTGTTGTTGTTGTTTTGACCTCTTGAGAATGTCCTGTCATTATTTCTCTTGTGTGCCTAACTCAGAGCACAGAAAAAAACACATAAGCCCCTTAAAGAGGCTAATTGAGAAAGTTTTTGGGGCCGTACTCACCAATTCTCTGGCTCAAAGATGTATTTGCTCTAGTCAAATAGACTAGAATAGTCAAATAGACTTCATCTCTTCCAAGAAGCTGTTAACCTTCAAAGAGCATTCCAAACTCACGGGCCCTGATATCAACAGCGCTGTACAGTTATTGAAGTGCAGAATTTGTCAGTTCCTGTTGAGGGCATTCCATCTTACCAGCAGAAATGAAGAGAATCTCACCTGGTCCCCCCATGTGTTTTGAGTACAGCATGTCTGATGTTTGATGCTTTCCAGATCACCCTGGCATGAGTAGCTGGGGTGAGCCTGGATAATCACTTCACAACATCCAGAATATGAGGAAGCAGCAAACATTCCTAGATGACAAATCAGGTATAGCAAGCAGGGGCTTCAAATCATCTTTAGTAGTCCCCTAATACTGTTCTTCCCAGCTTTCTTCTAGTGGTCCTGTGTATCTCAGACACAGCCCCCAGAAATGTTCTGTTTAATGACACTCCAAGCTTCTCTCCAACTACAATGACATTTAATCCACTCTGTAATTGCAAGTCACAGGGTGGGACAAGGGCTTTTCTCCTGCTACATGAAGTCACTGGCTTCCAGCCTCAATCTTGATGGTAGTTTCCACTTTCCAACTTTTAGAGATGCAGGCTCTTCATGCCCCTTTGCTGCAGGGAGAAGTTCAGGTTCTTGAAGCTACAAGGTCATAGAGTAAATCCAATTGTTCTTTCTCACCCTCTCTGAGGCTGCACAGTATGACAACCTCCTCCCCACAGCTCTCTCATGAAAACTTCTCAAGAACTGTATGCCTCCTGCAGACTAGAGCACCACACATCCCAGGGTCACCAACAAGTCTTAGGCAATTCTTATCGCCTCAGGGGCTTGCAGAGCTCTTGTTGCTTCTGAAACTCTGAGTCCCAAAGTCCAACTGGAAAGGGAAAGTTACTCCAGCAGTGCCCATGGACTTTTCCCTGAGGTATACGATCACCATATCTCAGAGTGTGAGTGTCAGATACAGAAAATTTATTAGTCCTCCTGCTCTCCTCATCATACTCTTCTGCACAAACGGCTGTGTTTCAGAAGCTGTGTTCTAGAGCTGGCTCTTAGATAGGTTTTTCCATATATGTGAATTAAAAGGGTGAGATTTCTCCATAAGCATGTGTTAAAGGGTGCTTGAGGCTTCCTGAAGTCTGCAGGTCCCTAAGGCTTCAGACACACGTGATCAGGGACAGCTATGAGAATCTGTTTCAAGCTGCTTAAGTACCCATATCTTTAGTTTTACTTAGACACATAACACTGACAAGTCCCTAAGTGTCACATCTACATGTCTTTTAAATATGTCCAGAGATGCTGACTTAGCCACTTCTCTGGCTTGAAAACCCTTCTTGTGAAGAAATACTTCCTAATAACTATTCCAAACCTCCCCTCCTGTCTCCTACCATCTTCTCTCTTGTTACTTAGATCAAGAGACCAATACTCACCTTGTTACACCCTCCTTTAAGGGAGTTGTAGAGAACTTTAAGATCTCCTCTGAGCCTTCTTTTCTCTAAAACAACCTCCACTGAGACTAAGCAACCTCCACTCCTTCAGCCACTTCTCAGCAGGAGGTCCCCAGATTCTTCCAAGGGTTCCCCAGGAGTTCACAGACACCAGGACAAGTACCCAGAAGGTTAAGATGATCTAAAGATGACCAAGAAGATTTCAGTCTGCTGGGCAAACTGGTGCATCAACTGGGGGTCCCAGCAATCTGCTCTGTATCAAAAGTATGCACTCTTGGAGGACCAAAGCTTGGGACAAAAACCAAGGACTGTGACACGGTGATTGTGTAAAACATCCTGTGCATCATTTCCAGCATCAATAATATTATCTTTTTTTCCTAGTACAGATTCAAAATACATGCTGCTTCTGTATTTGGTAAAGGAACATTCATATTTCTGTGTAAAATTATAAAAGCATAAAATATATACCTTGATGGTTATAACCTGTCCTGTGTTTTTTCTCAAGGTAGAGGAAGAGACTACAAATGCAAATGGAAATAATTCTATTTCAAGGTTAAATAATGTCTTTCTGAGAACTTTATTATGAGAAAAATAGGTAATCCTATTGCAGCTCTTGATCTGCCAAGAAGTTACCCCTTGGTTTGTGCACTGTATAGATCAGCAGGCAAAAGGACTGCAGTCCTCCCCAATAATTAAGACGTGACTTAGAATTCTCAAGAACCTTACACATATTTGTATCTAAGGCTTTCTGTGCACCTTGATACAGATTTACATAACTACCTTTAAAAAATCTTTGGTCTCTGCATGCCTCAATTTTGCATATCTGTAGGATGTAAGAATTTCTCACAAGAAAGATGCAATTATGTAATAGCAAATGTGAGGATGTTCAACAGCAATAACTTTTTACATAGAAAGCTGAAATATTTCAGTGGAAAGATGACTGACTTGCCTAAAAATTGTTATGGTACAACTGCTCTCCTTGTTTTAGAGGATATGCTGTTATGCAACCCCCAGTTATTGCCTGTGGTTTATTTACCTAAGATACAATAAGATATTATTAAGGTATTTTGCCTTTTCTTTCCTCAGATCTGGCATTGTAGAGGGAAAATAACATAATGCACATTTAAATTAATGCAGTATAAAATAGAGCAATTTAATATTTAATATACTAAATTTAAGAAGCATCTATTAGCTTAAATTGAAATCAGACCAATTAGTATTTTAATTTCCCTGTTTTCAACCTATGAAACTCTTATTTTTTTTTCCCAAAAACCATTTTTTTTGGAAAAAAAAGCCCCAAGCCTTCATGTAGGACAAGAGCAAAAGGGATGATTACTTAATTACTTTCTTTGGTTCTTTTTTTTTTTTTCCCTTAATCATTTGTTGTCTAACGATTCTGAGAAAGAACAAGACCAAAAGAAATACTACCGTTTCACAGTAAATCTGTTTATATACCAACAAGCTGTGCTGTGGTTACACACATGGCAATGCATCAGCAGTATATCCTAGGAAGTCTAATTTAGAAGGTTCATGCCATCAAATTTAGCATGCAGCACCTAAACAGCAGGTGGGTGGAAGGCTGAGAAATACAACCAGTGATACCTAGGCCTCAGAGTTAGAGGAAAAATTTAGGTTACAGAATACTTGCAACATTTTTCAAAACCAGGTCTCCATTTAGATATCTATTGTATCAAAACACAGCGTTTGGACTTACCAACTGCCTACACACTGTATTTAATAGTAGTACAGATGAAACAGTGTCAAAGACACAAACATTAAGGTTTGGCTAAATATTCAGAATTGGGATGTCTATCTAAATTTATGGCACCTTCTCCAGGGTCTTCCTATTCTCTGTCCCTCCCAGATGTATTTCCTCTACTGCTCTCAGTTCCAGCAAACTCAATGCCAAAATGTCTTTTTCCTCTCACTTTTATTTCTGCATCCTTTTAGCAATTTTACCTCCTGCAATGTGGGGCTCAAGGAACAGTACAAGCAGCAATACAAAGTTACAGAATTTGATAGATATGTCTTTTCTATTTTTGGTTTTTGTCTCATTTCAGACATTGTAGATAGATGTGAAAAATAGATATCAAGCAATGATGGCAAACAGGCATTGACAGCCTCCTGCAGCATCGCATTACAGCACAAGATGAAAAAGCTGATAAAGAAGTCTGCCTGGAGCTGGCATGGAATTGACATTAGAAACTTACAATGCTCCTACTCATTTGCCAGGTTTTCCCTGTCCTCAAAACTATTGGCAATTGTGTCACATACCTGAAATGAGATTTCAACAATTTAGTAAGAAATTCCATCTGGGTAACCACATTAGCATCCAAATCTCTTCCCTTTTAGATTGCAAGACAGGCCTAGATACTGCTTGCCTTCTTAGAACTTGAACTCCTTGCATCAACAGAAATGAGGCCAGACCTCCAGAATCCACCATTACTAGACTCTATTAGTAAGATTTAATTCTGTAAAATAGAATTGAAATTTTTGCTGTCTTTGAGATTACACTACTTGCAGCAAAACGTCACTATACTAAAAGTACCTACAGCTGCATACTCAACATCACAATGGCTGGACTTGAATAATTAAAAAAAATAAATAAATTTCTCAAGATGAAAATACATTTTCTCAACACAGACAAAGGCAGCATGACTAAATTTATACAGAATGTCAGACACTCTCAAACCTTAAGAAAATACAATGTCACAAAAAGCAAATACCAGCATTTCTAAATAGAGATTTTAGGGACATGACTTTCACAAGTCCTGCATTGATATTAAAGAAACTATCCCTTTGTAATTTGATTTTTACAATACAAATTTATTTTTTACACAATTTTATTTTTAACTGTTTTATAGAATCTATGCCTAAATCAGAAAATGTGGTGTAACATTTCTATACTACAGTGCAAAACTTGAGCGTGTGGACAGATTAGACGGTTGCTCCTTCTCATAACTAAACCTAACTAAACCCAACTAAGCTTACTCTGCTTGATCTATAAATGTCTTCCTCTAGGTAAAACTATATTTATAAGATAAATATAGAAATAAATAACAGAAATCAGAAATATCAGAAATCAGAAATAAATAATAGAAAACATATTCCTCAGTCTTATATGAGAAACATTTTGGAGTTCCAGAAAGTGATTTTACAACACGCACAAGAAATAAGTGAAATTAAAGCTCTTCTAAAAATCTCTGTAACGTACCTCAAATGTGCAAAGATAAATTAGATAATTCAGAAAATTCATTACCTTTGTTAGAGATACCATTTTGAATCTACAAACTCAGAGTAATCCAAAGAAAGGAAGAGAGGAATAGAACTTAGTATGTGTCAAGTTATCTGATCTACCATCTACCACAAAATAAAGACAAAATAGGTGAAAACAGGAATGACAGATAGCACACATCTAAAGGTAAGGCTCCAAAAGAAAGATTATCTTACATTTCCTGTAAATAACACATTCAGAGCTGCTCCTTTAGGTAGCAGCTCTGAATTAAAAAAAAAATAATTAATATCAATAAAAATAACCACACCAGTGCCTGAAATATCATTTTAATGCAACCATAATATAAATCAATTTAGTGCAAGATAAGATCTCAAGCAAGCCTCTGACGTTTCTTTTTTTCTTCGCAACAGAATTAGAAAATAACACTCACCTTGATTATGATCTTCTTTACGTGACTGTAAATCAGGAGCCATTGAAATCAATGGATATGCTTCCAGTTTATAAACCCTGTGCACGTGTCGTAAATGGAGTGATGCACTTCACTCGTAAGAGAGAAGCAAGAGTATGCTTTATTAAAGCAGTGAGTTAATGAAAAAATCAATGTTAAATTCAACAGTGGTTTAATTAGTTTTGATGGCAAGGCACACATGATTATGTACTGCAGAGGTGACAAGGTCAGATGAAGCTTTCAGGGAGACCCTCCTTTCGAGTCATGAGGTTCAGAAAGAACCCCCTGGAGTCCCAAACTCCTTCTCAGAGAGGAGTCTAGGTGCTTCCTAATCCTAGTCCTAGATTTAGTCAATGGTTTATTTCTAAAGGATTATATCTGCATAATCAATCTTTCATATCACTTAGATAAGATTTCAAAGTTTAGCACACTATCAATCACTTAACAAGGACCTGCTGAGGCAAGGAACCTTTCAACCTTAAGGAGTAACCTGGAGAGCTGTCCCTGCTCAAGGGGAGATCCCAGCATGCAGGAGAGCTCCATGGGCCCTGAGCTGTCCGCTAGTTATGGAGTAAGATGATTCATTTAATAGTGATATCTACATGCCAGCAAGGCATCTGGGTCACTGTTCCAAACAGCCTTGACTACCATGTTGTCATCCCTCCTTCAAAGTCCACTGTAAGGTGGATGCAGCCATCACAACCCCTGCTGGTGGGTGTGGATTAAGTGGGGGAAGGGTGGGGGAAGCAATCTGTCACAGCATGAGTTTGTTCTAGCCTTCATTCATGATAAGGTGTAAAAATCAATGGATTAAACCTTTTTTCTATGCAGGATAGCTAATCTTTTCCTATGGTTTACATAATGTGCTTTTTTCTCCTCAGTCATATGTTAGGTTATGCAATTAAATAAAAATATTTTCACAGCATCAAGCTTGAAACTAAAACGTGAAATAGCTTGTTTTGTTTGAGGAGTCTATAGCCAACACAGAAGTATTTATACTAACTTGTATTTACTTTAAAAGAAAATAAAGAAAGGAAAAGAAAGAACTTTGTCTTGCTCAAAACAGCAAAGGTTTACGTAATGACATGTACATACTCTGTGCAGTGACAATAATCTCAGCGTTCACCCACAAGAGCAAATACTTTCAGGATTCACAACCCAGAGTAAAGGTGAAAGTAGACTATGTGCTCATACCATGATTATCTTTTCATCACAAAACAAAGCAGTCCAAATATTGCTTTAAGATGCATCTCATGACAAGGACTCCAGCAGAGGTCCTTGTCTTTTTCCATACCTTTCCAGGTATGGAAATTATGGGAGCTAATGTCCGCATCAAATTTCCTAAAATTGTGAAGATGATACCAGAGACAATTTCTCCTTTAGTAGGCCTGAGGAAGAGTCAGACCAAGCTGAAGGGTTTTTTTTGTGCAGCACGCACCTGAATCCCTTGATCTGTATGCATAAAAACATTTAAAAAAACCCTTAACAGCATCATCACTTCAACCTTACTCATAGCAATAATTAGTGTCAGTCAGGAATAGGTAATTGCATCATGGAAAAGGAGAAAATATTTACAGAACTTCCCCAAAAGATTTCTGCTTCTCGCTGAATTGTCTTCAATAGAAGGGCAAATCTGAATAAACTTGTGCCCGAATTTAAATTCTTCTCAGCAATATAAGAGATAAAGTAACTGGGTTGAGTTACACCAGATACCAAGAAGATTATAGAAGTGGAAATTATTTGATTTGTAGTCAGATAATTCTGACATTTCACATGGCTCCGAAACTCACACAGAGATGTACTGCAATTGCAAGGCTACGTAAAAGCTGAAAGCTGCTAGGAGACATCTCTTTGTCTAGAAGTCTGGGAGACTTTAGTGAACACACATTTACATCCATATATTTGTTTTGAAATTTCAGTCACCATGGAACAGGATATTATGGAAAATAAGAGAAACACTAAATATCAGAATAATAGTGTAGGTAGTCATTTATCTGAATGTGTATTGATGACATTCTTATCGATGCTCTGTTCTTTGTCTTTAACAAAATTTAGTTTCATTTATAAAAATACTTAATACTTATGAGAAGGAATAACTTACTAACAGCAATCAGAAAATATATGTTAATATCAAATTGTTGATTGAGAGCATGAGCCGAGCTTTTTGACATTTTAACACATATACTGAAAAGATATTTCAGCCACCCTAAAACCTGGAAAACAAATTTGTGCCTTTCATTTGAAAAAAAAAAAAGCCCAAAAGACACTTTCATGTTTTAATGAGCACTTTCGTGCTTTAGTTTTCAAAGACAAGGCACACCAGCACTTGTATTATCAGGCAGATGATACTCTTTTCCTACAGTTAGAACTGGAAAAGAAAAATAATCAACTTAATATGAAATTATATTTGTAAGTAAATTTTTATTCTGCCTTCATTAATCTTCCATGTGAATGCTAAAAGTTTTGCTTCATTTTTATTTGAAAAATATTTTAGGTTCCAGAAATCCAATTAGGTGGAAAATAGTCTGTTGTCTTCATTATCCTTGTTTGATAAAGGATAATATTTTTTACCTGACTGTCTTAGTTATTTGCTATCAAAAATGACAAGATACAAAAATGGCCCCATGCTGGTACTGTCAGGTGCAGCAATAAAGGTATTGTAATGAAGCCCATGCTAAAGAAATCTGAATTAGACAAAGTAATGTTTTCAGCAAGACCTTTGGGTCTTCTGTTCCTGTATGTTTATTGCTCAAGATCTTCATGAATGATGTTGGAAAAGCAAGGCATATAGGAAAGGTCCAGGTGAGTGCTATGTTTTTGAGATTTTTTTTTGGAGGGGTGGTCTTTTTGTCATTTTTAGCTTTCTTAGACATTGCTGCAAAACACTGCACCATTCTTGATTAATGTACATAAACTCTCCAATCACTTTATGATTTTACAATCACTTTATGTAAAAGTCCATAACAAACAGTGATGGCTGAAAAAGGTTGTCAAAATTAAATAAATGAGACTCTTTTCCTTATGATTTTTTTAATCAGTGGGCAGCTGCTTACATCACAAGATGACAAAAATACTCTCGCCTCCTTAAACAATGGTCTAAAACTGACACAAATACTGTAAATCCTGAATAACATCTCCATAATTAGGACTGCATATGCAGAGTTATTGCTTCCAGTGTACCTGGCAGTCACCACAATGACAGCTGAAAAAAGTCAAAGCAAAAGCAAAAAAAAAAAAAAAAAAGAACGAAAAAATGCACCTGGAGGTTATCAGAAACATTTCCAAGGAATGCTCAATATCATGAGAACACAGTATATTTCCAGATGCATTTTCAAGATTAAAGCATCAAGTGCCTTAAGTTAGTACACCCTCAATCCTGGAAGAAATATGTAAATCCATGCAGAGAGGGTCACAATACTGTAGGGAAGACCAAGTCAAGATTTTTAAAAACAAGGATTTATATTACTGGCACACACCTGTAAGAGATTAATTTCATATATAAATCATAAAAAAAGAGAGAAAAAATAGCTTTGAGAAGTTAGAAAAAAACTACAATTAAACCTAGGATTAAAAAGAAAACAAATCATATATTACATATGAGAATACAGCTCCTCCTGAGCCTGGATTCATCTTCCATTCTTTTTATCTAACATGTCTAAAGACTTGGCTCCAATGTCGCACGCTATGTTGAAGCTGCAGTTACCAATTGAGGGAAAAGAAACAGCTGAATTGTTCACCTGAGTCATGACATAATAGGGTAGTAACTGGCACATGTAAAGAGCAAACCATACAATCAATATATCGGCTGGCAGTTTGATGGCATTTCTTGAAACACAAAATCATATTAAAAAAAAAATAAATAAAACCCAAGCAGTTTAGTAGAAGGTGTCGCTGTTTGTTGATTAATTCATTCCCACTAAACCCCCAGAAATCTGCCTGCCTTACAGTATACATTCACTGTTACACATGGTACCTTCAAATATGAAAAACAGGGTTTTCTTGGATAAGGGCACTTGTCAATTAGTAAGAGTGGGAACAATTTTAAAGTAGGAGGAATTACAGCTTTCAACATCTACATGGAAAGACAGTTACAATTACTTAAAATAAGACAGTGACAGCAAAAATCCCTTCACTAAGCAACCCTGAACAGCCTGTTTTAAGGAGCAATGACATGCAATATGTTGAATTGAAGAACAAGCAGAAATATAATTCCTCAAAGTTAAAATCTTACTGAGATGAGTTTAGTTAGTAAATTAATGATTGCATATAATAGATCAACAAAACATTGTGCACAAATACAAATTCTGGACTACCAACTTTGTTGCTCTCTCCTTGTGAGTGTAACTTTGTGGGCGATGTATGTATTTTATGAGACATTACACACAGGCAAGAAAAAATTCTTAGAAAGAAAAAAAAAGAAACAAGTACAGGTTTCTATTTATATTGCTTTGATATTTTGATTGAAGACAACAGGTCTTCAATGAAATTAGTGACTATAAAACAAGCAGTCAATGACAGTCAATTATTTTGCTCAGTATTAGACATGGACCATAAAGTGGTGTTCAGATCACTTTCACTTCCAGTGGAGTGGCTGAAAAGTTAGAAAGAACCTTTATATAGACTTTTGTGCAAGGAGAGATGAAAGGTTAACTAGAAGGCTTTTCACAGATTCAATTGACCACTTGAGGTTAGACATGCAAATTGATATCAAATGGTCTAAATAGAGCAAAGCAGAGCTCTTGCATTTTCTGAGAGGGAGTAGAGTATTTTTTCTGCATCCATTTACTCCAACAACTACTTTGCCAGTTAACCTTCACATTTCAAACCCATTCTGGCATGACACAAGTGCCTTGAGCTGTTCCAATGGCCAGAGAGAGGGGGTCTGGGAGGAGGCCTGCCCAAGGCCCAGACCCCCTGCAGCAGGAGAAGCCATACAAGGAGTGGATTAAGTCACTGTTTTTTTTTTTTTTTGCCTGGAGAAGAAGAGACAGAGGCATGACCTTATCCTGGTCCACAGCTTTCTCCAAAGCGGAAGTGGAGGGGCAGGCACTATTCTATTTTCCCTGCTGCCCAGTGACAAGACCCAAGGAAGTTGCATGAAGGTGAGCCAGGGAAGGGTTAACTGGATATTAAGAAATGGTTCTTCACCTGGAGAGTGATTGGGCACTGGAAAAGGCTCCCTAAGGAAGAGGCACAGCACCAAGCCTGACAGAGTTCAAGAAGCATTAGAAGACAATAGTCATGGACACATGGTGTGACTCTTAGGGTGGTTCTGTGCAGGGCCGGGAGCTGGACTCAACGATTCTTGTGGGTCCCATTCCACTCAGGACAGTCTTTGATCCAGTGAAACACTTTTTGAAACAAACACATCCACCAAGATTTCCCAGTTATTTTTGCATATGCGCTACAGTTTAAATATGAAAATAGTATCTATTTCCCAGGTTATAGATTATGTATAGCTTATTTCACATCCTCATCATGTAAACTTTGTACAGAATAGCTGAATACAAGAACACATGGAAAAAGCAAATATTGATCTCTAAAACATTATGAAAGAAATACTTTGGATTAACCTATATTCAGAAAAGCAGTGTTGTCTATAACTCCTTAAGTATGTACTATAAACTATGCAAGTTACTGAAAAATATTCTTAAGCACAGCAATTACTTCCTCATTTCTTATCAATGCAACAACCTCAAATCCCAAGAAAGGAACTTCTAACAGATAAGAGGTCTGAAAAGGACAGATATTACCAAGAGAATGATTCCCTTTTATTTTGCTCAAGATCCTGTTTATGCTCAAAGAGAAAGTGCAACTCTCTCTTTCTCTCTCTCTGTCTATCTATTTATCTATCTATCTATCTGTCTGTCTGTCTGTCTGTCATCTATCCTTAATGTATTTAAAATGTCTCAAAAGTATTGGTCCACTCTTTTACAGAAGTACAGAAAAAAAATCATATTGCAATACTTCTATGCTAAAAGAATCTCAGTATCAATAATAATACAACTAAAATTACAATATACCCTTTCCATTTCTATCCTTGTTTTCTGCTGTTCTTCTTACCCTTTCTCTGGTCACTGGGGTCTTGAGACTGGTATTGTAGCCTGCTGAAAGAAGTTTTGTTAATATCTATTTATACATTTGTTATTCTTCATTGTTTTGCAACATTGTGTTGCATCCAAATTTACTATATATAGCAGATTTACATGTCAGATACTGTTTCTGTGTTCTCTTTGTTGCCCCTAAAACTAGTTGTGCCACCCTGGGCCTGCATTTCTTTTACTGATCATTAGTGATTTGTTGGTAGATGTGGGATCTCCAGTGTCAGCTTGTGTCCCCTCTCTTCTTACCACGTGCCTCCACTCCTCTACCTCACGTCTTGTGTCTGCACTTCTCAGGGCCTCTACAATCACAGCAGACCTGAATTCTTCTACACTACATTATTGTGTTTGAGTTGCAAGAATCTTATTTTGGGTAGATAGCAGTAACACGGATATATTCTATATTAAACTGGTTGCAACACACAAGATTTTAATTTGCCAAGTGTCTATGACAAATTTCTTTTATTTTTTAAAATTTTAAAAACCCCAAACCTGTTGTCACAGCTAAATCTAGCAAAATAAAGCTATAGTCAGGTCAAACAAAGTTCAGATAGAACAAGGAGATGCCTCAGCCCTGAGGCCTTTCAGGTACAGTGCAGAATTTATAGTCTTTACTCCCAATGACAGTGGCACATTACAGGGATACATGGCTTCCCTTTCCATGCTATATCAGAGTAAAAAAAATTACTCACACAGGGCTGCTGAAGTGGATCTCTTTATGTTTCTGCTTGTTTTAGGTAGAAGGATCATGTGTAACAATGCTTTGATATTTTGGCTTTTCATGCCCAAAAAATTAACAAGACCAGATTAACTTTCTCAGTTTATTAAAGGAGACAGTTGTGATTTTTCCCTTTTAGACTAACATGAGTAACTAATTTAATATATTTGACCTATTAAGGAAAAAAAATGTTAAGGATTTTGCTCTTTCTATTCTTTGCTCTTTATCTGTGCAGAGAAAATGGCTACTTGTAGAAAAAAAAAAAAAAAGAAACTCCTATGATAGCTGATTTCACCATTTATTCACTATTTTTATTACAAATTAGGGATTACTTTTTCTGCTTGTTTGTTGTTTTTATTTTAATAGAAATTTAATAAAATTAAAGTAATACATTTTTATATGTGCTGTCAAAAATACCTGTATTTCCTGAAAATATTAGCTCTTCACTGATTGAAAAATGGAGGATCCCCAAAATCAGTTGAACCTAACTAGTTCTTTTCTTCAACAGAAATTTTTACTACATTTGCCTTCAAAAGATATTTAATATTTGGTCTCTTTTTAGTAGACCACCAGAAGCTTTATCACAAAATTTAATGCAAATTTTAGTACAAAAACCCCACCAACAAACAAACCCAAAATGAAACCCAAAGAACTGTCTCCAAAATTTAGACTACAATGTAATATCAAATTCTGGAGGTCTGTCTATTGAGCAGTTAGAATGATCATGTTCTGAAGGATCATGTCCTGTTGCTTTGTGTCTGCTTTCACCCAGCAGCCCTCGCCACAACACATAATGGAACTCCCATTAGAGATTTTCTGAGATCTGAAAGAGTGGGGCTAAAGAATATATTACAGTGCTAGAAAAAGTACAAATCAAAACACTACAGCCTTTTAAAATCCCTGTATGCAAGTCCAGTAATGGATTTGTTGCATGAGCAAATGTACGTAAATGCACAAGCAGATAAAATTAAAATAAGGGGACATAATTCACCATGGTTTTTGGTCAAAATATTCTGCAGTGGTGTAGCATTCAGTTCATGATTTTGGCAAACAACTGAAACACCTGAAAACCACCTTATGGCTTTACAACTGGTCTGCCATAGGGGTTAAGTGTTGCACACTCACACTGATACCTCAGAAACCCTCATAATGCCTAAATATGTGTTTATTGATCATATTTTCAAAATAGTTACGGTTATCAGTGAATCTTTGACAAGCCAACTTGGCTTGTAGCAGTCAAACAAAGGCTGCTTGAATTTTTCAGGTACTGGGAGGGGAGTTGAGTTTGATTGTTGGGGGGGTAGGTTTTTTTAGTCTTGGTTAATAAACAGAGAAAGTTTTTATTGTCTTTTCACTGGTTTGGAATAGCATTCCTTTCAGCGTATATGAACAATGAAAAAGGCCTTAACAAGGAGGGGAAACTCGCATATATGTTAGTGGACAGAAGGCATAATGAAAAGATAGAAGAAGAAATGAATAATAATGGTTCTTCCACAGGAAATATCTTCCATTTGAGTCTAATCACTCATTTAATGTTATAAGAGATCCTATGGTATGGTGAATGATGTCTAATGAATAGTGATGAGATTCACCTCATTAATGACCTTAGCAGATAAAACTGATTTTTAAGCAGAATTGTTGCCTTGAGAGATTGATTAAATTGATTCAAATTGCAACTGGTTACATACTAATTTGGTACACATTTTCTTGCAAGTAGTGTGGGCTGAATCAATTTTCAGAGCTGTAATGGCAACAGCAACTAATATTGATTGTTCTTTGCTCATTTCTAGATAATTCTCTAAAAAAGTGATAGCTCAAGAGTGATAGCTCTTTATGATGTAAAAATAAAGCCAGAAGAGGTTGGGGTTTATTTAACAGTAATTTTGGGAGGGTTTCCTCCCGCATCTCTTCTGGTTTTGATGTGTCAGAAGTTTTACTTTCCTTTGTCCTTTTACCTTAGGATTGTTTGAGGTTTGTGGTATGAAAGGATGCTCAGATGTCGCAGATTCTATAAAAATAGATGAGCTGATAAAAATATTAACATTTTTCCTCAAAAAAAACTGTTCTTACCCACTCAGATTTTTGAAATCAAATTACGATTCAATATATTCTTTTCCGAAAGCTAGTATTAAAAAAAAACCAAAAAAACCAAGCTTGCATTGCATCCATATTCATCAGATCTCTCATCATTTGCTTTGTTCTGACGTTTTTCTTGGCATGAAAATGCAGTATCAAATCCAGATTTTGTAGCCTTCCCTGTAGTCTTTTAGAGGCTCTATATGTTCAACAAACTTTCCGGTGCTGGACTGGTACTCAAAAGGTATAATATTTTAATCCTATTATTTTGCCACTCAAAAGAGTTTTTCTGAAAAAAAGAATAAAGAACACAACACCAAGCCTGCTTTACACTAAATATTTCCACAGTTTCAAAGCTGTTAATATAATAAGCTGGAAAGACAATAAATAGCAATTTTTTCCTCTAAAAACATACAGCCACATTTCAGTAAAATCAATTATTTGAGCGGGTTATGTCCATAGTATTTTTTCTCTTTTGATGATATATAGAAAGTCTATGGTTTTGTAGGACTGATTTCCAAATGAGAAAGAATTAAAGTTGTAAAACATGCTGAATTTGCCAATAACCTCACTACAAAATATAAACAATTCCTGTTTGGCCTTCAACAGACAGCTGAAATGGTACCTTGGAAATTTAATCTGCAGAAATTCCAGCTAACATACCACTGATTCTGGTCCTGTTGCCAAGAAACAGTTCTCTTCTGTCTCCCTTGGCGCTAATCTCTACTTTTAGCACTGTTCCCCTATTCTCATTAGTCATGCAATGCTTCTTTTAAATGCTAAAGCCAGTGCTGAACATTTTGCCAATTCGTATATCTGGCAATCTTGAAAATGTGCACAGTATCTGTGCACAGCCTGTGCATTGAGTGCCAGGTTACAGCAAGTTGCAACTCAAGTGCACTAATGCATAGATGCTTTTACACATGTATCAACATTTTAAATAATTGTTTAAGAAATTAAAATTCTTTTGAAATGGAACAATTTAGGTCTCCGAAGAGAAATGCCAAAAGAATTGCAGTAACTGAACTTATTCCAGGACAGCTGGAATATTGCCTCTAAGTGCATTTAATTCTGCATAAGATGCGAGTAAGCAAGGAAACAAGTCATTGTTAATTCCACAACTGAAAATAATTCAACCTATTTTATATTTGATAAGAGCAACAGTATAGCCCAAATAATATGACTGATATTTCTGAAATAAAGACTTGTATTTGCTAGTAAATGTAAAAACATGTCAGTAGAGAAAGTGTCTCAAAAATATTCTTTCAAAGTAAAAATCCAAAGTAAAAAAATACATCAAATGGCAAAAAAAACCACAAACAAAAAAACAACACATCAAATGACTAGTCAATTGACTAGCTTGGGTTTAGTTCACTACATTGTACTTATATATGGATCCTCATCCAATAACATCATGGAGCAAAACATTCTATATTTTAAGAGTACAAGTATGAAGGTATAAGTAGAAATGTAAAAACCTTAAGACCAGCTTAAGTTTATATTACAATTGGTAGATTTTAAGTGTCAGATTCCTATTTTGAAGCTTAGGACAACCATACATCCTTTGATTTGAACTGAGATGCATTTTAATACAAATTTAAGTATTTTCAATCAATATTTCATAAATAATTTTATGCACTTATTCAGATCCTTAAATCACTACTGAAATGTAACCATGCCTACAAAATGAAAATCAGTGCTGCCAATATCAGTTCCATGTGAACCTCATGGTGTTCTGTGCTTTTTTTTCAAGTTTTGGTTATTCTCAGCTCTGACTTTTAAAATAATTCATGAGTCAGAGAAAAGCTTGCTAATGTAAATGCTAGTGGCTGAGAAAGGAAGAAAATACATTATGGTCTCTATTCCAAATCTTTGAAACTGTGTGGAGGATGATAACAAGTAACATACCAATGGTCTAGAGAAGTGTTAAGATTTCACTTTTGACAGCTTTCTAGAACAAAACGCAATAATGGTTTTCCTTACTCTCTTCCATGTCTTTTCAAAGAAAAGCAGTGCTCCAGTTGTGAATATCAATCACAATAAGTTTTTTAAAACGTCCGTTTGAAAGACGCAGTGTAAAGACATATTGTGTCCCTTTTTATTTAGCTTTGTAATCACTGAGCATTGTAAATTCCAGAGTTTTCTCAATGAGCCACAGTTTGTATGTCTGTTAGAGTGAAAACAGATATAGAAGGGTTTTCTTTTTTTTGCTTATTACATGGTGTGTTTTTTCAAAATTGAAGACTAATTAAATCCTTAAATAGAGCAAGACTTGCAATGAAATCTGAGTTGAAACTTAAAGGTGACAAAGAAAAATTAACAATTTTCTTTGCATTAATGAAGTAATTGAAAGTATTTCATTAGTTGCCAGGCAAATGTATTGTCAGTGTTGCATTTACCACAGATCACTGTTCTGGCTACCGTGTCAACATCATTAGCCAGTTTAACTTGTTAGCTGCCTGCCAAATTTCCCTGCTGTGGCACAATTTAACATGCTGAGAATATTAATTATTCATGTGTGTATTTGTCAAAGAATAGCTTTTCAGTTTTTCTTTTGATCTTCCAAAAACAGTGGATCCATCACATCCCTAATGCAAAATAATCTTAGGAACAGCAAAAGGGTGATCACTGCTCTGCTGGTGACTGTTCTGTTAGAAGAACACAGATGGCAGGAAATGCCATCCAGTAGCTCCAGTTTACTGGTTAATTTGAGTAAAAGCGCAATTCAGGCTGAAATGGACAGACTGCAAGGCCTCTGGACAGACTTTTCTGCTGCTTGGCTGTCCTCAGGATGAGAAAATTTTCCTTACATGCTGAGTAAAACTCATGCTTCAACTTATGTTAATCTACTCATCTTCTTACCATGTACTGCTGAAAGAGCCTGTTTCATCTTCTTGCTTACCTCCTCTCAGGAAGGGACAAGCTGTACTGGGTTGCCCTGAAGCTGTCACTTTCCAGGCTGAACAAGCCCATTCTCTCATCTTCTCCTCATAGGTCAGGAGCCACTTTCGCTCTCCACTGGTCTTTCTTTCAGTTGGTCAGTGTCTTTCTATACCACAGGGCCCCAAAACTGAGCAGACTATCCAGATGGGATCTCATGAATGCTGAACAGAGAGGGATAGTCCCTCCCTTCGACGTCTTGGCTTTGTCACCATGACTACTTCTGGGGGTGGTGTTAGTCATTTTCATCACTGCTTGCTTATAATTGGCTTGTGTCTGCCAGGGCTCGCAGGTCTTTTCCTGCAGAGATCTCCCTCATCAGGCCCTAGACTATGTCCTTGCACTGGTGCTTCCTGCCCAGGGACAACCCTTGATATTTGTAATTGTTGCATTTCATTAGACTTTTTTGCCCATTCCTATAGTCTGACTACATCCCCCTGGACGGAAGCTCTTATTTCCTGCATATTGACTCACCATCCTAAAGTACTATCTTCTACAAAATCCATTAGCTCCATTAGCTCCTCTGGATCACTGATAAAGTAGTTAAATAGGTCAGGTCCCAATTTAAATCCCTGCCACACTCCATTTCTAACAGCCCTCCACTACTTGTCACAGGTTTCCAGGTAGATTATGATGCATTAACCACAACCCTCTGAGCCCAGATACAGAGCTAGTGCTTAGCCAGCTAGATGTCTGCCTATTCAGAGATAGTAGGACTCAGTATCAAAGGCTTTTCTGAAGTCAAGTTAGTTAAAATTCATTGTCATATATTAGATAATCTACTACATACTCTAGACAAACTCATCTAGGCTCTCTTTCACACAAAACTTGGACCAGATGATCTATCAATTTCTTGAGTAAGCTGAAGTCTGTTTAATGCCCCAGACACATATTCTGCTACTCTCTCAGTGCTTTCAGCTTCACAGCCACTTCAGTGTCGTGGGCACTATTGTAAAAGCTGTGATCGATTGCCCAATCCAAGCAGCTTTTCCTCTGCCAGTGAAGAGAAGACCTAGATGTGCATTGCCTCTGTTTGGCCTCTTCACTACCTGTATTAATAAATTATCCCAAACATTCTCCAGAAGTCTCCACTGTGTTGCCCTTCTAGCAGATGTCAGAGAGGTTCAAATCCTCCAAGAGCATCAATCTGTCATCCCATGACTTCTTTATGTCATGTGTTAAAGAAGTCTTTGCACACTTTCTCACTCTGATCTGGTGATCTGAAACAGTTTCATCATGTTATCACCCCCATAGGCCTCTCCTTAATTCATGAACCATGAGTCACTAATGAGTCCATTGTCCATCCCAGAGGAGATACACCCAAGTTCTCTTTACCGTAGATGGAAACCTTCCTTACCATCTTCCTTGCTTTTCCTTTGAGTTTGTTTCCATCCACAGAACTACTTCATTTGTGGAAGCTGTCCTTAGACATCTCATTTATTCCAACAACACTGTAGTTTTGGGACTACTCACAGAGCTTTTGCTTTTTCTGCATGTTTCTTAGGCTTTATTCATTTTTTGTGCACAGACTTAAGGCTGGTGTCTTATCACCATTGATTTCCTTAGGTGTCTCTTCTTGCCATTCCATTAATTGTTACCACATTTAACTGCTTGTTTTATTCACTATCTTTGTTTAAAGCTCTTCTGAACAGGCTGGTCATCCTACTGGCAAAGACACTCCCACTCCACTTTAATAGGTGAATCCTGTCTCTTCCCAGCATTACTGGATCCCCATAGAGACAGGAAGTCAGCACACTAAACATGGATTTCTGTCCCTTGCAAGGAGTTTTCCCACTGCTATCTCCTGCTGCTTACTCTTGGTGCAGACCAGTGGTTCAAGCTCATAGTTGGTTCTGATATGTGTCGAGATGTGACTTTCTGCCCTTTGCCTGCTACCAGAATGCTGTTCATGCTCTGCAGTTTCAAATCTCCAAGGGAGGAGATGCCTTCAGTTGGGAGTTAATGGCCCCATCCTCAGACCTTGGATTCAATTGAGCAGAAACATCATGCAGCAAGGGTTTCAGGCTTGTCTACATAAGGCCTCAGTGAAGATTCTATCAATCATTTACCTTCCCTGGTGCTTCACAGTCTGATCAGGTCCATCCACCCACAGCCCCTTCACATGGGAGCAGCCCCTCAGCTAATACACACATTTGCCATGCAAGGACATCCTTGCTGCCTCCTCCACTCATGGAGAGGGACCGTAGGCAGTCCCATAGCTGGGGAGGTGCATCCTCCCTCTTGGCCGGCTCTGGGTTCAGGCCTCGGGTGTGACAGGAGGGTTGCATTAGTACCATGGGGTGTGGCATCACCATTGCTGAGCTGTTCCATCACCTCCAGTGGTGTTTTACTTCTCTTCTGGATGAATCCTGCTATTTGGACTCAGAGCTGTGGTCCAAGGTCTGAAAGCTGTGTAACTGTCTTCCTGGCATAGATGGAAGAGAATCTTGATGCTCCCTGACCCCTAATCTGAAGTGAACTAAACAGCATTATTTCACTGAAATGAAGGAGACTACAGGCTCTGAGAGATTAGGATCAATATTTTTTGGAATGTAGATAAGGTAAAACAGTAGATAACCATGCCTATCCTACTCATTTGCTGCTTACTAGAATTTATCAGCCTAGCCTGAAATAAGTATTCGTGCCAGGCTATCATCTTTTATAACCGATTAAACTCTCTGGTACCATTGCTTTTTATACAAAGGACGTAGGATAAGGGACCCTATTGAGCTCAAAGACAAATTAAAATGTGCTTCACATTATATTTATATTAGAATCTCTTGTATATTTTGCCTGAGAGGGACAGCTATCTCTCTACAAGAAGGGTATAATTGCAAGGGACGCATCTCCACAGGACTTCCACAATGAAATTGGAAGGTTATTTATAGTAAAGAATAAATGAGTACATGGTGTGGCAATGGCAAAATGTTACTGAGAATTAGAGAAATAAAACATGACTTCTGAAGATGAAAGGTAAAAATGAATAAAGGAATTTACAACAGATAAAATACAGGAGGCCAGAAAAAAATGACATGTAGTTATTGTGAATAAAATGGTAACTGTAGGAAAAGTGCAAAACTGACAGCTAGATACTGAAGTGCTGAGAATATCAGCAATAGATTTTTCTCAATAGATTAGCAACTCCCACACACAATTTTTCATGGGATAACAATTCAAAAAGGACAGTCAAGCTCCTTCCTTTTCAAAAATATCTAAAAAGAGTCAGAAGTTGCAAAGCTAAATTAGCCTTTCTCTTACAATAGGGTCTCAGTAATGTATAAAATAAAGGCTTCATCTTAAAATGGAAAAAATATATTATAATGCAAAGCGTAATGCCTTTGCTTTATTTCAAGGAGTCTGTCTTTACCAGTGTTTAAGGGGAACAAAGAGATAATCCAAATTATCATCTCTATTCATATTGTACATATGTGTCTTCCAGCTAGGAGCAGCCTCAGTTTGTAGATCCCACTGATGTTCTTAACAAAAGCTAGGAGGCTGTAAGGATTCAATTGGGTTTTACTCCCTCAAAACACTCATCAAATTCTACCACACACTTTTCAACACCTCACATTTGCACCAACAAATTCAGGAAAATGACTGTAGAAGGGGAGCTGAATCTTGAAAAAGAACCACTTCCCTTCACACTCACTTGCCAAGGCTCACAGACACAAATACACCCATGTCCAAGAGCTCTAGCTGAAACTCACAGCAAAGACATGTTTTTGGACCACCCTAGTCCAACCTGTATTTTGTAGTTTCTTCTCAGGTTGGCTATCTTGTTGCATTTGATGCGCCTATTATATCTTCAAGGTACTCACAATGATCACAGTCTTCTTTCCATCCTGTCTTTTCAGAGTCATTTGAATTTCTCTTTTTTTCTTTCCTAGAGACAGAGGGAGCAGTCAGGGCTCCAGGTCTAGTCCTTTCCCTTTCTACCAATATCTTAGGATAGTCTGTGTCTGAAAGTCTGACCTTGATTTTCATCACGTGGAGGCAGTCCTGTGTTTTCCATGAGTGTTTCAGTGTTATGTGTCAGCTTGTGATCTTGATGACCTGCTGCTTTAAGCATTGTCTCCTGCTGCCATTCTTAGCCATGCTTCTATTTTCCTGCTGCTTTTACACCCAGGCATACTCTTTCAATCCCCCCACACAGTAAATTTTACATTTTTATTACAATTTTGTAAATCACAAAAAATATGCTTGATAGAAGTGAGTTACTGATAGAGTTCCTTGCTGTAGATAAATGCAGGAGACTAACTTCCAGCTTTATTTATAAAATTGATAAAATGCATGTGAACAGAATTAAAATCTTCAAGAAAGCAGGACCTCCAATTTTCCAAATCTTTGCCCCTTTTTTTACTGAAGTCTTGATTTGGAAACAATATTCAAACAGAGAATAAATGCAGTGAAAGTTAATAATACATGAGATTTGAACATATGAACAAATGAGATAGATTTAAATTGCTTCAAATTATTATAAGAAAATGTTGCCAAATGGCTGATGATACAAAGTGCTTCTGGGGATGCAGGCAGGCCACTATTTCCAGTCTTTCCAGTGTTGAAATATGGGGTCTATACTTGACAACACTGGCAGATCTCATCATAGAGGAAAACATTTATGAGTACAGTGAGGAATTTTTAAATATTTTTTGTTCATTTAACATTATCAGGGAAAGAATTTCCACATTACCAGCCAAAATTAGGATGCAGTTTGACATTCAAGGCTGTGTTTAAACAGAATGACAACAAGTGGCTGATTTGCTAGGCCACACCAGCCATCAGACACTTTTAATTTTATACCAGGTCAAAGTTACTATGAAGAGTGTGTCAAGCATGAGACCGTGTATTTGGTAAAAATACAAAGCTTCGTGGAGGACATGTTGCAAAACCTAAATGTTGATAGACATTGACTAGCACAATCTGAAATTCTTCCCTACTCTGCTTCTATCCCCTAATTCTAAACCACAAGACTTTTCTATGATATTGAACTTGATGATGGGTGATGAGTCCTTGGACCTAACTACTCTTTCCTTTGGTTTCATTGGATTTTAGTGCTAAAAGAGTTCTACAGATTTTTTTTTCTAAGAGCAAAACAAAACAAAAAAGATGCTCTCTTACATGTAGTAAAGTGCCAAAAAGGATCCGTGGAACTGAACATTGACCTAAGAAACAGCAGCTGTGCCTCTCAGTGATATGAAGGTGGTTCTGTTCTGCATGCAGCCATATGAATTACCTTTTACTGCTGCTTACCATGCCACGTTAGCTTTTCATGTGCAGCATCATAAGGCTGTAGCATCTGGTATTTGTCTCTTGCACAGAGACCAAGCCAAGAACAAACTGTGGCTTATAGGTATGTACCTTTTAACCTTGAACAGGTTCTGTTACTGTGAATTGGAAGAGCGTAGTCAGAAGATGCATTTCACAGCTAGGAGTTTCTGAGAACACGGTGAAGGGGTTTCACCTGACATCTGTTTTCTGGATACTCACTGTCACAGATACTGCTGTCACTCGGTTGTTTCCTTCATCTTGCAGGGATTTCAGTGAGACGGTAGAAATGACAGAAGGAATCAGCTGGAGTCTAGTTAAGTTTAAACAGAGTCAGCAGCATCTGTTAGAATACCTTTGGTAGAAAGGTCTGATTTCTAGCACAAACTTCACAAAACTTCACAAGCTGAATTGCTTTTAGACATGCTTGTGAGAAAATGTAGCATTTAATTCAAGGTCACACTGAAGACAATGGATGAAGTCAGACTTTCAGAGACCAATTCCTAATACTTCTTCACATATGAGTAACTTAAATGCTAGATAAAGCCTTTCTGAAAGCTCTGGAAATAAAATGCTTATGGGATGAGACAAAGGCTTTAAAGGAGTTTCTTAGATTCAGACAGAAATCAGAAAACTCAGGTTACTTACATTTATCTGCTTTATTTCCCCAAATTTAAAATGAAATTGTCAATACTTTCAAACTCATATGGCTTTTTCCAAAATATACACCTTAAAGCTGATGAGGGGGAGTCTGAACAAAGTACAGAGCAGTCGGAGTCATGTAATTCAACACAGTGAAAGTCTCCCATTCACTTTCTTGCCTTCACCCTTCCTCAAACCTTGAAACAATCATGATGATTCAGTCTGTGTACACCTAATTGATCATCCAGATAATCAGAGCAATATGTAAAAAAGCTGCATTGCCAGCCTGCTTTTTCTTAGTCCTTATTACCCCAGAGGCAGGAGTTAATTTTTTTTTTGTTTGCTTCTCTTTCCTGTTTGCAATTTTCTTTGAATAGTTTTTTTCTTTTCCCATTCTATTATAATAATTCATCGAGTAAAGCGCATTACAGCTATCCTCTCTCCTTTAACTCTAGCATTTCTACATGTAGGAAAAATACCTTATCTGTCAGAGTATAAAACTATAGCAAATGTATTATCTTTTATGTGTGACTGTATAGGAGCTTATCAGAAGGAAAGGCTTTAAAGTGTACAAGCTTATGAAATTCTAAGCAAAAAGGTATTCTAACTCATCACAATTTTGAGCAATCTTACCTATGAACTAACAATGAATACATAAAATGTCAACTCACTTGGGTAACTCCTTCAAGGGTATAAGCACTTGAAACTTGTAGCCAATGAGCACTTTTGCAACCATAGTCCCTATGACAGAGTAAATTCACTGATGGAATTCTATTGCATCTCACAATCAGAAATATGGAGAGAAGCCATGGAATAGTTGCTAAAATAATAAGATGTAACACCTAAAACTAGGAGACAAGATGTACTGAAGCAGTACAAAGAAAAAAAATTAACTTGTCTGTCCCCAAGTTATCACAGCTCCCACTTAAATACCCACATCTTAAAAACATAACTTACACTGCAAACTACTTTAAGGTCTGTTTATGGTACATTTCAGCTGTCAATTACTATTGAGCAACTGACACTAGGTGATGTGTATGTACAATATGTTCAGCAAACCAAAATATAATGTATATAGGATGAAAAAAAATTTCAGAAAACATGAAGAAAGTATTATGTCAGGTAACACTACTGACCTTTTCCTGTAGCAATATATTTTAACTTACTATACCTGTAAGTTACCAGTAATGGATAAGAATGGCAGTCTAAGCAAGATGGAGAAAAGAGTGTTTTTATTGGCAATACAGTTTATTGGCAATAAAGTTTATAGGAGGTTTGCATAGAAACAGCAATGCCATGGAAATATTATAGTTATTAATACACCTAGAAAATATGTTTTATTTATGGGACATGCAAACATTACATTTAGTCCTATATTAATTTATTAACTTTTGAATTCATATGTTATATCATAAATGTCAGTCATCGGGTTTTGGTGAATAGAGAGGGTCAGCTTTAAGCAATAATTGGCATGCTATTTATAGCCATCAGTGATACAAAGCAGAAAGAGACTTAAATGACTACAATAACTTCAAAAATCAGTCCTGAACTTTAAATTTTTAAAAGCATCAACACAGATTCAAAAGCATATTTTTCTCCAAACGGATATTTCCATTTGAACATGGATTTCCTTTTCCATGCTGATTTGTTACAAAGATTGCATTGAAAAAAAAAAAAATCACATTTTTTTGTGACAAACAATAATATAGCAATCACATTGGATCATGCAAGAGAAGGTAAGGTCTTGTCCACCGAGAAAGAAATCATTAATTTAAATAATTTTTTAGATTTGGATTATGTGGCAAGGTTTTGGTAGCAGGAGGTGGGAGGCATTAAAGGGGTGGCATCTGAGACAAGATACCAGAAACTGTTCCCATGTTGGACACTTCCATACTGGAGTTCCAGCAGAGTCCAAGAGGGACCTGCCTCTGGCCAAAGCTGAGCCAACCAATGACAATGGTTCCACCTCAGTGACAGCATATTTAAGAAAGGGTAAAAAAGGCTGCGGAACAGCAGCTGGGAAAGAGGATTGAGAATATGTGGGAGAAACAACTCTGCGGGACCAATGTGGTGAGACAGGCTGTCCCTTTGCAGCCCATGGAGGACCATGATGGAGCAGGTATCCACCCTGCACGCCGTTGGGGACCCACTGATGGAGCAGGTGGATATGCCCTGAGGAGTGCTACAGATTGAGGAGAACCCATGCAGGAGCAGACTCCTGGCAGGATCAGTGGTCCCATGGGGGACCCACACTGGAGTAGTCTGTTCCTGAAGGACTGCACCACATGGAAAGGACTCATCCCAAAGCTTTTCATGTAGAATTGGAGCCTGTGGGAAAGACACGCATTGGAGCCCTTCATAAAGGATTGTACCCCATGGGTGGGAATCCATGCTAGGGCTGGAGAACTTGGAGAACAAGTGTGTGAGGAGGAAGGAGTGGGAAAGACAATGTTTTATGAACTGACCAAAAATCCTATTTCCCATGCACCTGCACCACTCAAGAGAAGGAGGTAAAAGAGTTAGAAGTGAAATTGACCCTGGTAAAAAGGGAGGGGCAGGGTGAAAGTGTTTTTAATTTTGTTTTATTTCTCACTATCACATTCTGTTACAATTAGTTGGCAATAAATTAAATTCATTTCATGAGTCTGTTTTCCATGACGGTAATTCATAAGTGATTTCCCTGTCCTTTTCTTGACCCATGATTTTTCACTGTATTTTCTCCCCTGCCCTCTTGACGGAAGGGGAATAGTACAGTGGCTTGGTGGGCACCTGGCAGTCAGCCAAGGTTAATACACCACCTTTATCTAGAACAAAATATTTAGTATATGTTTTTAAAAAATGTACTAATTAATCCCTTATATGTATGTGCATTTCTAGATCACTTATCTACTGTGGTGGTATTTTTGTCTGTTTAAGGAATTTGGTTTTTTGTGTTTTCTTTATTATTGATAACTTCAGCAATTATGGTCAGTTTTCCCTTTCTTTGCCAAATTTCTGGGAGATTTAAATAATTACTTGGTGTAGGAAATTTATTTTTAAATTGAAATTGAATCTTATGCCTTATTCTTCTATTTTAAATACTCATTTAACTGCCGTGAAGACCCAAAGCTCCTGGTATCCAGAAAAGTCCCATTAAGACCATGATAGATAATTTTTTTTTAAGTCACTCAAGACATACCTCCAAGTGTTTAATGCACAATACCTATCAATAGCTACCAGATATTTGGTGATACAGTAGCATATCAAAAGCATAAAATAAATTGTTAAATTTCTCAGGAAAAAAAAATTGGTTCTATCCTTTATGCCATCATTTCAATGCCAGCCAAAATTTTAAAGTCTATATTATAAGGAACCTGGAAGAAAGGCATCAGATAACATTTGGCAAAGAATTTCCAGACCAGTTCACCTTATTAGCTTCATCAATGGATCCTCAAGCTCAGGAAGAATAAAACCTTGCTTTTCCATTATTAAATTTTGATAATGCAAGTATAGTTCAGTGGTAAGTAAATATGGATAAACAATATGATCATTGCTCACCAACAGTGAAAAATAGACAAATATAAACATTTTCAAAACAAAGACACTTTTGTGAATATTATTTACAATACAGACAAATTTAACAAACTCCAGAACCAAGAATGTGTGGGGAAAACAGAATCCTTTCTTATCAGATGGAATTACTCATCACATTAAATTCACTTCTTTTATAAGACCTAATTTTGCAAAAACATTTCAAAGACTGATTTTGCCTTATTTCAAGGCAAAGAAATTGTTTTCCAAGAAAAATCTGGGGCATTTCCAAGTTTATCCCATCCACTGCTTTTTCATGAAAATCCAGGATTTCTAGCAGTTGTTGCTTTTCACACCCTCTCCAGCCTCATTCACAGCAAATTTGACTCATGGAAAATGTTTGTTTCTTCAGAACCATGAACACAAATGAAGGGAATAATAAAAAATATAAAATAAGAAAAAGCTTGAAATAAAACATTTGAATATCATGTGCAGCTGCTTCAGACCCCATTTTTAATCCCTATGAGAGTTTTTCATCAAGGTTGTGTTTTCCAATTCGTGTGACGACAGTAGGTCTTACAGTGCACAAATGCTCAGCAAGAGAAAGGAACAGTGACAGGAGATTTAACTCCGTGAGCCTAGCTGCTAGAAAAGAAGTGTGGCACAAGATGAACCCTGCAAATAACTAGAAAAGCATTCTAATCATAATATATGTTTCTGAACAGAAACTCTTCTTTTAAGTGAAAAATCTTCCATGGATGTTGAGAGTTATATTTTCTCAGCTTTTTTCCCTACTTAATGAGTCCCACTTTATGCCCAAAAGTAAAGCTAGGTTCATCCCATTTCACAAAGTCTGGTATACACAGAAGATTTTTCTTGTAAATCGCCACAGGAAAAAATTCTTATAGGCACCTTGATTATATGAATGCAACAAATACGGTATCCTGACTCAGCCTGCCGTCACTGCTGCTGTGACCCTTCTGGCTCTGTCAGCAATGGAGAAAAAATATGCCTTCTCAAACACAATGCAATCTCTGATTCGGATTAAAAAATTCAATTCAGGCTTCATTATGATGTTTCTAATCCATTAAAAAAGTGAAAAGGATGCAACTTAGAATTCAACAGTCTTCTTTATACAACTAAAATTGATTTTTACTGTTCACAATCTTCAAAAGCAGCCTGTTATTCAAATACACACGCAAAAGGAATAATCAGGTAAAGTTTTAACATATGACATTCCTGGTTGAAGCGTACTTAGGTTTTTCTGGAAGTCAATTTAAGGGAAGCAAAACCAAATAACATCCTAATAACAAAGCCTGGTTTTAACCCCCAAAGATTTATCTTTTGCCGTAATCTCTTTGGAGGGGTTATAATTTGTGAGAAAGTAGCTCAAAGGGATTGAAAATGTTTTCAGAGTAACAGAAATTACTAGAAAGGTATTTGATTAGTTTAGTTTATCCTGTGCTAGCGACTTTTACTTTTGTAATGCAAAGTCGTTGTTCTTATACCAGGTATACGTATTTTGCATACAACACTATTTCTAGAACTGCAAAATCAGATAGAGAAAAGAAATAAAATCTGTATTATTTTTGGCCATAAATTTACAACACTGAGATATCTCCCACAAAATGAAGATGAAGTTCATAATAGCTAAGCAATGAAGGTAAAATAGGTTATTTTTATTATAAAAGAATACAATGTGGCACAATTTCTAATTCCACTGTGGATCACTAAGTGCTATGCTTTACTCCTGTAGAGTAAAAGTACCAATGACAAGAAAAATATATTAGAATATTTATTTAGAACATCATAACTGAAGTACTCAATTTTTATTGTGCTGAAATGTATCATTACAAGTACATGAAAGAAGTATTATGGTTAGTGAAATATTTGTTTAGTGCAGCTGAGATTTTGTTTATTCACCTCAGGCCTATGAAATTTTAAGCATTAAGATATATTAAAATGTTTATGTAATGATAATGTTCATTCTATCCACGGTTTCGAACCATCCCTCAAAAAGGTGCTAGAACTAAGGTGAAGAACAAGAGTTTTCAGCAGCAAGTAATAAGAAATTTATTTTTCAGTTTAAAACAAAATCTATAAATTGTAAGTGCAGCAACATACCACAACGCTTTTTTCCCTGTGAAAGTAATACATGCTAGTTTTCAGGTGTTTGAAGTATTCTTTCATTAACACTAATTTCAGTTAAAAGTTAATTTATCAATTCTATTTCTTTATCCTAGTGCTGGTAAATATATGCAGTTTTAATTTTTAATTGTCACTTAGCCCATGTTAATTAAATATAAAATAATCAGACCTATTGATGGGAAAAAGCCTCAAACAAGAGGTTTCTCATAAAGGCGTCCCCTTAAAACATTTTTCTTTTGTAATATGATTATATTCAGTGCTGCTTTCATGTTTCAAGAAAGAGAAATGCATTACTTTAGCCAATCATCTCTAAGTTTATTTTTCATACACAACTGAAAAACAAGTTTTGCAATGTTTGGTATGGAGCTGTATTCTATGATGAAGTAAAAGAGGTGCTAATTGATTCTGATTGACAGAAAACAACAATTATTACATGTGTCACTTTGGATAGTCCCTGAGGCCTCAAAAACAAGGACACACATCTTTCTTAAATGAGTTGCTGCAGGCGTGTGAATAGGAGTGTCTCATGCAGGTACCTGCACTTTCCGAAGAGCAAAGTGTTCATCAGAAATAAAAAATTAATTTTAATTGTAATTAAGAATCAGATAAAGGAAGGTTTGTGAGTGCAATCATGGCAGCTAGTTTCCCACCAGCCTGTATCCTTTAAGTCCCCTCATCTTTTCTCAGGTATTGTTGTATCTTTAGGATTTCACCTGCATTACTGAGCAATTTGGAATTAAAAGAAGATTGGTAAATCAAAGCAGTAGATAGTGAGGCTTCTCGTACCTTAACTAAGTGAGACTTAGGAAAATTAGGAGTAGTCCCTTGACAAAAAGATCCTCATTTTTCACATGTGCAATGCTGTTTAAAACAGCAAAACAGTCATGTTGGAAGGATATATTTCTTCCTCAACTGATGCCCCCATTTCTGAGAAGTATCACACTTGCTTTTCACCTCTTCCTGAAGAAAGGTAGTAATTATTGTCCCTACCACCATTGCTCTTTAAAAATTCTTAGTTGCAAAAGGCTTCTACTTCCATTTGTGCTATTATCTAGGCAAAACTGTGGTGACAGCTGTCCAGTCTTCACAGGGATGTTATCTTCAGTTTCCAGAAAAAGATCACATTCTGCCCAAGCCTTTAGATTTCACCTGGGGTTTCCATACCTTGAGGAAATTGCAGTATCTATGTGTTCTCAACCACCTATAATCCCTTTTTGCACACAGAAGTCTTCACAAATAAAAAAAATATTTCACTTTTAACCTAGTAACCAAATATTTCTTCTTTTCCCAAGAGCTTTGAAAAGCTGCACCATGCCTTATGCTAAAACACTTAACTTCTATTCACACAGCCCTAATTCAATCCCCTGTGTTTATAAATTTCTTTCCCTTCTCTCTCTGCTTTGATTGTCTCACAACTTATATCAGATAAATTAGCTCCTCTGCTACTGATAGCCCTCTGTAGACCCTTGTTTTTTTCCTGACATCTGCTTTCAAGAATAGGTGGCAAGCATATACAAACAAATAAGACACCTTAACTACTTAATGCTTCCTAGGATTTTCTAAGTGGGCCTAATCTCTTTCCACATATTGCAAGATGAAGACTCCACTAAAATGAATTATTTCATTACAGATTTTTTTCTCCTGCTAGCAATATTATGCAGGCATTCATAATCAGACAAGAATCAGAATTTATTGAACTGATAAGTACTTGATAATTTCTAAATGAGATTAAGTTGGGCAATGAGAACAGTTCACTATTCTGAGCTCAATTTGTGAGTTACATTTTGTTAAAAAATTGAATTAGTTAGGCTGAGCCTTAGAAGAGATATTTTTTCCCTGGTAAACCTCTGAATCTGGAGGATTCAGGATGCAAATTTGTGCAAAGGGAGCAGTGAGAGAGTCAAAGCAGGGATCTTGCAGCAGAAATAGACAGAATGAAGTGGTGGACAGGGAACAGCCCCAGCCAGACTTTTGAGGAAATGGACAGAAATCTTCATGTCTTCATGGAGATCGGGAGCAGCTGGGTAAAGTTTCTTCTAACTCAAAAAAGGCAGCAAGAAATTTAACCTGGAGTTAAAGGGTCTTCCAACGCAATTATTTAGAATGTTAAGTATCATAGCTTCTATTTAAATATAACACAAACTCTCAAATATAGATTATATATCTGATGCCTTCTTTTGAGAGGTAGCAATAAGGAAAACCTCTCAACAAACTCACTTCAAAGAAGGTCCTGTTATTGTAATGCTCATGGAGTATCGTAGGAAAATGAGCACCAAACAGGAAAAAAAAACATTCTATGGCCTGTTTTAGAATTTTCAGCAGAATTTTCCACTTTGGAGATTTCTGAAAATACAAGATAACCAGGTATCAATGGAGAATTTTGCCACTTGTGCAAGAACATTTATATCACATCTGCTCCCTTGATCCTTTCTTCTTACTGTAATGTGTGGAAAAAGTCATGCTTTTTTTCTTTTTTAACTACCTTATGACCCTTGTATAGCCCCTTTACAGAGCAGAGCTGGATATACTGAAATATATAGCAGAGACTCAATAAATTAATAACAAAAATCTGGATATATTTATGTGTAATCTATTTCCATTACACATATATGTCAACCTTCTGAAAAGCTGATCACAAACATTCAGTTGGGCAATTATGGTCTTAGATATGCATGTTTGGAATGAAAGCAAAATTTTATACAGCAAATATAATTAAAAATTATTTTTAAAGGAAACAAAGTAAATATTTTTATTTGTTTATTTGTTTGTATGATTGTTTTTGTTTCAGCACACCGCTGTCCTTACAACTGATGTGATGTCATAACATGTCTTCTATAGCAGAATATTTGTTTACATTTTTTTATGGAACCTGAAAAACATCTAGGTTTGTCCTAGCTGGTGACATCCTTTTTAAAAAAAACAAAAGTTTATTTAATGGTTTTTGGTACTTCATAAGAAAAGTGTAAAATCATGGCAGTAGAAATAACTGGAACCAAAAATTGATTGACATTGTAGAAATGTCAAGTTTGAATGAATGCAAGGCATTTAAAGAACATTATTTGTAATATTTTGATTGCAAAGAACTAAACATAGTGTAAATATTACCAGGTCACAAATGATTACCCAATATACTTCCTGAGTCACCTTGAACTGTGAAGGCTGATCTACTCATAAAGGTTAACTTCAATAGGCTTGGAAATTCAGCAGTGAGTAGATCCTTTAGCGGACAAAACTAAGGAAATAAGAAATTTGTTAAAAGCTGCCAACTCTTCAAAGTTAATACACTGAAAGTATAAGTATTTAAACAAAAAAAAATGTAGAAAGTTTAGTAGGAAATCAGCTTAGATAAACTATGAGTTCTTCATTGGTCTCAAATAGAAGAAGTGTTTAGAAACTAAAAATGAGGAGAGATTACTGAAGAGAAAAATAAAGCCTAGGGATAGAAGAAAAAAATTGAAAGGTCAAGACACAAATGAGATGCAATTAGCAAAAGGCGTAAGAATGACAAGAAATCAGTTTCTAAGTATAAGAGGAAGACCAGAGAAGGCATTGTTCTGCAACTAATCAAGAAGGAATGCTATGCACAGATAACACAGAGAAGGATGAAGCTTTTAATGACTTTTTTCCCACCAATCTGCAGTAAAAACATCCATTAAGGAGAAGTGCCTAGCATAATTAATAACAGCAACAAAAGAAGATGATCTCAATATGGAATAGGAAAGGCATGAGTTGCAAGCACTTAGATAACTTGAATCAATGTGATCTGATGAACTTCATCTTAGGATACTGGCTGATGTAATCAAAACACTCTTAGCAGTTATCTTTGAAAACTCTTCGAAGGCAGCCGTGGTACTAAATGATGGGAAGAAATAAAAATCCCTGTTCATAAAAGAAGACAAAATAAGAAGCTGGGGAATTACACAGCAGTTAGTCTGACTTCATTCTTCAGAATAAAACCAGATCTTTTTAAAATTAAAAAAAAACAAGCCAACTACTACTTTTAAATTGTGAAGATAATAAGGAGATGACTGAGAGCCTACATAGGTTTTTCAAGAACAAATCCAATCAAACCAAGCTGCTTTCCTCTTCTGATAGTCAATCAAAAAACAATTTGTTTAGGGAAGAATGAAGAAAGCAAGGATGAAGCAGTGCTATACAAGCCAAATTTGGAGCTTACTACTGCTACATTTCATATAAAAGTTAAAAAACCCCAGGAATTAATGTGTATTTGATTTAGTTCTTATGTAGATGAAAGCTAATTGTGAGGTACAGAAGAACTCTTATTCATCTGGTGAAATTCTGACATGTGTGTGATGAAGTAAGTAATAAAATCAAGCAGCTGAATATGGAAAGAAATAAATCTGTATATTGAAGACAGAGAAGCTTGTCAATATCACATAGGATAGTCAATGGTTAAAGACCATGCTTCCTGATATTAACAGTGATTGGTTTCATGTTGGTTAGCAAATACAGGTTTGAGCAAACTAAGAAATTCATGTCAGGCATAAGTGAAACAGCAATAGGCAGGAGAAGAACACATGACACAATGTGATAAAAATAACCAAGAACTTGAAAATGGAAATTAAATGTGGCTAGGAAAACTCTTTGCTGAAAGGAGTATATTGGGAACACATTTTGAAGCAAACAGCTGAGGCTGGTATCTGAGCAATATCACCCTGGGTGGCTGAAAATTATAAAAGCCTGTAACTGGAGTGCAGGAGTTCCCGAAGTGCCTGTGTGGCTTAGATGTCACTGCATCAATTGGTCAGTAACATTAAGTAGCTGCACATTCAAAATAGAACAGGCAATTTATGACATCATTGTGGCTTTGCATACTATTTCCTATGACATACCCAAGAGCAAACCACAGAAAAAGGATAAAGACTGAACCACAGTAACACAAAAATCTGATGAGTTAATTTTTAAGGGGTAAAGCTGCTCTTCTTAGCAAAAAGGAACCTGTCTTGACTCTGTTATCATTATATACCTGTATTCTGGAATAAATAAAAACAAAGACATAGGAATAGATCAAATGGTAGAATTATAAATTAGTGCACTGGGTGGATATAGCCAGCTGTACTGGAACAGGATATAAACCATCTAGAATACGACAACTCTCCAAGAAAGGATCTGGAGTTTTTGGCAAATGGCTGGTTGCTAATGTACTGACATTATGAATACAAATATATTACAAAGCCATTATGAACAGGCTTATGGACTACTGATCACATTATTTCTATCTGTGTAATAATTCAGATGTTTACACATTCTCCTACTTCTTGCAGATTGGTAAGGCCTCAGTTGGAACAGTGTACATAGTTTCACATATTGCACTTCAGGAAATATTTGCATTTATTATTAAAATCATAGCACAGCAACAAATATGACAGAAATTTAGGAAGCTCATGAGGCAAGGATCTTAAGTCAGCCAGGCTTTTTATACTAAGCCTATGCCTCCTTTTTTTTCTTTATAGTGAAATCCCCAAAGAAGAATAAATTGCTCTTAAACTCACAAAAGCCAGGGATTATTAAACTATTAACTGGAATTCCTAGCTTTTAAAATACAGACAGATTAAAAATATACAGGATTTATATGTAGTTAGGTCTCCCAACTCACTGCTTCTTTACTTCCACAAGTGACTGAGACACAGAAAATAAAGCCCAGTTTTCTGTGCTCCCTCTGTAACACCTCTGAAAATTTTCTTCTGCTCCCTATTTCTTCTCAGAAGCTCAGGTTCTCTTCCACCTGCAGACTTCTACATAATTCAAGTGACTTTCGCACCCTCTTCGGCTTGCCACAGCATGCAGTTTCCAGAAGCTCAGCTTTCTGCCAGCTTCTGTTGCTTCCTGAGAAGAAACATGTCTCTTCTCTCTACAGAGAAGTATCTGAATTAATCCCTCTCCTGAAAAGAGGATAACATGCAATAAGAAAATGCAAAGTTACCATCTGTCCCATTCCTGTAAGTTCCCATTAGAAATAATCTGTTCTTTATTGCAGATATGGAGAAGAAAAGAAATAATAATCTTAAATTTCAACAAGGAGGATTCAGGCTAAAGACAAGACAGTGGAACAGATTACTTGGAAGACTGGAGTCTCTCTCATAATAGATACTTATAGAAAGAGTCAGCTATTCATTTATCAATATAGTTCACCCACACAATATGAGTATAAGCAAGACAATACCCTATAAAGTTTTTTCTAAGTTTATTCAAATGTATTCTGTAGATGCTATCACATTGTTGATTTCAGCAGGTGTTGAAGAAGGAGTGCAATTTTCCTTATTCATCATTACTGGGGAAAGGGTGAACCTTGAGAGTGGCATGAAAGCTTATGGGCAGAAAGAAACTACTTGGAAAATATATAATGGTTGAGTAAGAACTATTTCAAACATAATATTTCAAATAAGTTAGGCTTTAAAGATTTAAGTCTGTTTGACTGATATTCATGGCTATGCCCAAAATCTTCTAAACTTAATGTGATGTCATAACAACACTGTGCATAGAATATTGGATATCATTTAAATTCAATATTGAATGGGCAGAGAAGTGGTTTAATGTCTACAATTAGTTTTTTCTTTGTCAGAGGTATTTCTCCACCCAAACTTGAAAATGTATGGTCAATTCAAAAATTAGATGTTCGTGTAGTGGCTTTTGAAAGAATTAAGAAAGTTTTTATTTAAGGTTTTCCTATATTTGTCCAGCTTAAATTTCATACCAGAAGAAAGCAAATGGAAAACAATTTTGGTTTGGTTTAGTTTTTTGGTTGGTGTTTTAGTGTTTTGTTTGTTTGTTTGTTTTAGTTTATCTAGAGGTACAATCTTTGGTGGTTTACTTGGGGGTAGGCTGTTTTAGTTCTGTTCTGATTATTGATTTTTTTATTATTATTATTATTCCCAGGTCTTTTTTTAGCTGAGACCAGTAAAGGATGCAAGGTTTTGAGCAGATATTTCAATATTAGTTGATTGTCAATATTTCTTCTAAATGACACCTTCAACTTGTTCCTGAATTTACTTGTTCTTTATAATTTAAAACAGGTTCAGTGCTTAAAAATAAGTCTCTAAAATAACATTTTGGAATTTGTATGTCAGTTTTACTTTAACCTTCTATATGACACATAACCTTTATTTTATGCAAAGGAAAAAAAAAACCACAATGTCGTGTTCCACAAAGCTCACTGGCCTTTTTTTTTTTCCACCAGAGGTATGTATGTTGAATATATGAACAGAAAACATTGTAAATGAGGCTTTGTTGTGCATGTCAAATTACACCCAGAATGGTATTTTTGACATTTATTAGGAGCGACAGAAAAACTAAACAAAGAAACAAACAAACCAATGAAAAAAACCTGATTAAGAAGTAATTGGAGACTTGTATGCCATAAAGCAATATTATGGTCATATTCAAACCAGACTTGTATGTTGTTCAGCCAGCAGATCTGAAAGTTTAGGAATAGCTGCAGCAGGCCAATTGGTCCACACAGACATGGTAATTTAATATGCTATGAGGAGCACCTGCATGGTCAACCTGCAAGGAGCCTTCAGTACCGTCCACCTGTCTTGACTGAGACCTAGAGACAGATGGGGTGAAATCGCATCCTATCATATTTACTTCTGCTTCATACATAACCTTATCCTTCACAGCATCAGCAAAACAACCTGGAATTCTCTCTCTGACAGAGAATAAGAAGAAGCAGGTTGCTTACACCACCACCTCTGTGTATTTTCTAGTCTTATTTGTTTGTAAAGAACTTGCTGTGATGGACAGACCTTTGCTTGGATGGGCTGGTTGAGCCCTGCTATTGTTGCCCTGGTGGCCCAGGACCCATATCTTAAGCAAAGAGTTTCACAACAGCCAAGGGAAAAGGCCAACAAGCAGTTCCTGTTGAGGTGGAGTCATGCTTTTTATCATGCCAATATCCCCCTCCCTGGTAAGGAAAACTTCCCTCAGGGGAGGTATCAAGAGCCCACAAGTAAGCCTGAAGGCATTCCTCTCTGTTCATGTCACTAAAAGGATCCATAAACCATCACAGACTCCAGAAGCACCCCCTTCCCCCATCCATCCACCTGACTCTTTTTCATTGCTGCATCAGGCAGTACAAATCCCCTCCCAAGGGAGGAGCCAGGACATTCCTACATAATCCTAAATGTACATAACCTGTCAAACTCTGTTGCTCAGGCTCTCACCCCCATCCTCAGTGGATCAATACTTCAACCATCACTTTGACCACAGACAACCAAACTGCAAAGACTGATCGAGTCTCTTGTCCTTTCGTTCTCTTTCTTTCTTTTCCTTATGTATTTTTGGTGATATTTTTATACTTCCATAAAAAAGAACCAGACTAGCTACATACCTCCTTTCCATTTCAATCAAATTGTTTCAATATGTCTGCCTCATATGTAGACCAGTCCTTTAGTGTTGTTCCACCTTAATCTGCCCTAAGGGATCTATTAACAAGAATGTCAGTTACCTGGCCTCAGAGTCAGGTTGTAACAAATGCAAAAAGTCCATCAAATGGGTGCACAAAACAAGAGCAAGCTCAACATTCACATTACATTTGCAGGTTTAATATAGAAAGAGGGTCCAAAATTGTCACCCATACAGAGCTGAAAAGTTTCTAAGTTTTCTAAACTGAAGTTTTCTAAGACTGTGTGAATATGTATAATGATTGTAAATTGCATAATAATTTTTTGTGTGATCTTGGGTCCAGGCTTATGGTGTAGAGACATCCTTTTGACATAGTTGTCACACGAACAGGATTACAGAAAGGGGAATGAAGTAGCTGTTAACAAATTAGGTGGTACACTTAAATGACAATTGCTCAGTCTCCCTCTGGAGTTCCTGAGTTGTCTCTTTGATGTTCAGACAGGTGATAGAGACTAAAATCCACTTCTGGATACTTTTCTTGAAGTAGGGCTAATACTACTTCAGGGAATTTAGGAAAAATCAAAGTGTCCTTTTAAATAGAACATAGGTCAGAACATACAATTGAAAAGGAAAGGAATGATCAGTCTCTGCTTTGGACTTTCACTGTGGTGCTTAAGTTCCTTAGGGATGAAAATTGACTGACAGTTCAGTTGTCAAACTGCCAGGTGAAAGGGTTCTTAATCTCTTGGTGTTTGCTTCACAACTTAACATCTGTTGTCTTCTAGTATATGATTCCAGCAGAAGATACAGGGTCAATTTATACTTTGGTTTGTGTCATCCTTGCTTCCACAAATGGCACTGAGAAGAAGGTAAGTTGTTATGAATAACTTCTCCACAGTCAAGTACATGATTTTTTATTTCACAACAGGGAATGGACAGTATTGTATTCTTTAGATCTTTCCAGAAGATATATTGGGATGTATTTAAACATGTCATGAAATTAAGGTTTTACTTTAGCCCTTTTTTCCTCGTATTATGCAATTTAAGAAAGTATATTTATCTAAATATAATAGATTTGGAAAGAAAATACATGTCACAAACTTATGCCATTTAAGTGAAAAATTACTATCATTTCCTCAGCTACCCAGCATGAAAAAGATTGTTATTAATAGAGGATACTCAATGCTGGCTGAGTTCTCAGCAGGATTATCTTATACACAGTTCAATGGACTTTACTGGATTAGTGAGCTATTCAGGTACCTATTCCTTTATGAAGTAAATTCTCATACTGTTTTAGAGAGTATACAATATTTGATAAGACTCAGGACAATCCTTCTGGGAAAGAGGAGAGAACAGTTTCCCCACCACTCTATGTATAACACACCAGGACAATTGGCACAACCTGTGAGTCTTCCTGTCTGCTGAGCAAGAGCTTGCCACATAGAGACAGAAAGTTAGGTTTTGGCTATGGAGGTTACTCTGGGCGATGGCATACTGGTCCCTCCGTCCCTCTCTCTTAATGAAAAAGCTTTTGTATGAGTGGAAAATAGGTGTGCTGGCCACAGGAAGGAGTGCATTTCAGACATGCAATATGTGCAGAGCTGTTAGGTGACTTCAGATAGACCTCTGAACTGTCAGGCTGTGCTTATATACCCAACAGCATTTCCTCTGTACTTCCGTCTTAGCACAGTAAAAATTCTGTATTTTTATTTTTAATGAAGAAAGGGGAATTAGGATTCACAGCTAGATAACTGGTTTTCAGTTAAGGCCATAGGCAAGAAAAATGCAATTTTGTAGTACACTGCAGCAGGTTCTTTTTCCTATCATCATGAAAAAAATACAGCAGACTGGCATGACCACAGTGAAAACTGTGTCAAGGTTGTGTTCATTTCTCAGTAGCATCTACAAATGTGTAGAAAACCAAAATCAGAGCTTATAGAGGCCTTCTCTCTGTCTGAAAAGTAGACCAGAAGGAAAAGCACACATGTACAAGGCATAGTAGGAATTATTTTCTTTCCATTTACACCATCACACTAGTGCATGGGATTATCCAATTTTCACAAAGCTAGCAAATGTGCTGCATACTACAGACTTAAAACTCATTTTTTTTTGCCTGATAAATTGTTCACAATTTAAAGCATACTAGAATTTTAGAAGAACTTAAAGAGAATTCTGAGGTGCAAACAGAATTTATTTTTCATTATTTTAATAGTTTAATGTTGTGGGTTTTTTTAAAGTGACTTTTTTTTATTCAGATGCTAATATAGACATTTCAAGGGATCATATACTGAAACAGAATAGATATTCTGAATTCACCCACATGAATTTTCAGATCAGAGACTATTGTTACATATAAAGCTAAGCTTGCCACTCTTGACTTTTTTGGTGATTTATGGATCAAGGCATTACTTGTTTGAATCTGTTCTAAGACATAGTTCCTTTAAAGAACTTTCACAGGGGTTACTTTGTGAAACTGGAAGCCTCCCAAGATGCCTTATTTTGACTAATGGCCAAGATGAAACTGTTTGAACTTTAAATGACTACACAGTCTCTGCCTCAGCATAGTTTAAAGGTTTATTCACGTAGTGCTTATACACACAAAGTTTCCATCAGTCTTAAAGAAATAACACAGATATAGGAACTTTAGATTTTTTTCCTTAATTGCACCATTTCTCCTACATTATACACCTTACCCATGAATAGAAACAATGCATTTGCAAGAGTTGGAAAGAAACCTTTGCAAAATCATGTTCTTGTTTCAGATTGGAACGTTCCCTCTTGCTCCACACTGCAGCAGAACACAGAAGTGATGAAGCACAAGCAAACAACTGAAAAACCATTTTAATTAAACATTTGTGGAATCTAAAAACACAGATCTGCCATGGAGAAAGCTAAGGTGGGACATGTGATAAAGAATTTCAGAGTGGTAAATTGCTCTTTTTTTTTGCCAGGTATTTGAGATTGTCTGTCTCTGGAGCCTGTACTTATCTCCTCTATTAACTTGTGTAGAGCTAATAAGTCCAACTTTCTCAACAAGGAACAGACAGGAAGCTTCATGGCTGTCTATTAGAATTATAAACAAATCAGCTAAAGACTTCTCCACCTGGAGAATATTGTAGGAAAGGATGAAACTGAAAATTGTAAACCTCCAGCGAATGTTAAAGTTTCTGTGGAACACAAACTATGATAAAGCAAATGTGTCAAAGGTGTTAAAATCATAGAACACAAACTATGATAAAGCAAATGTGTCAAAGGTGTTAAAATCATAACACAGAAAGCTCTTTGCTATCCAGTCTTCAATTCTTTTACCCCTTCTCTCTGTTTCACACGTGAGTTGACCGAAGTTTTTTATTGATGAAACGCCTGGAGAAGTGAAGGCGTATGTAGTGCTGTTCCAATTTATTGGAAAAACGTCTCTGAAGACTAAATCAGCATTAATATATTGTACAAATAAATCTAGAATAAAAATATATCCAAACTCTTCAGATGGGGACTAGTAATCTTAACAGCCCTGGACATGTCCTTAAGGCAACCTAAAACACACAATTTGGGACTTTTTATTAGTGAGGTATTTACTCCCAAGATCATAATAAAAGAAAGTTTATTACACATAGTAGAAGGATGCAGAGGCTTTTCAGAAATCTAATTTCTTTATAAAATGTACTTGTTAAATGGTAGTTTCTAAATCTTCCAAGCTGTCCATCCTGACTGATTTTATTTTCAAAAACAACTTAATAGGGGTTGAATTTTCCCTGTGGTAATAGCTCCTTGAAGGCCTTTGGAGAGTGAGTAGTGAATTAAGCAACCTACAGAGTGACCTAAATTATGAACAACCTCTAGGGCACCTGAGGCAAGTGAACTTTCCCTCACTGCATGCCGAAGCTGATGTACAACAACAACACTTTTTTGTAAAACCTAGCTGCCATTGGCTATTCTATAATTACTTGGGTTCTCTACAACAGTAGATGCTGCTGCCTGCACAAATCTGGTAGCTTGCTTGCTTGTTTGTTGTGTTCTAATTTGCTCACATAAGTCTTAGCTATGTGGAAATTATGTAATTAAATAAAATAAAATAAGACGGAAAAGAATATTTTAGCTGTATTTTTGTATTTCTAATTAGCAGCACTTTTGATAAGCATTTAAATTTGTAACTGTTGGTAAACATCAGTGCTTATATTTTTCCCAGTGCAGTGTTAGTTCAGTTGCACTGAGCTAACATAAATCTTTCTCCAGTGTCCTCTGAACTAATTGCTGAAAACCAATCAAAGCTATATTCATTAACTGGAAATTTTAAGAGACATTTTTATTTTAGCTTGAATAATCTGAAGGGGAGAAAAAAACCGAATTTTTTAATCTACTTTTTAGTGAAGAAATATACCAATGAAATTTCTTGTCTTTTGAAAACAGAAAAAAATCCCCTCTGTAATCAAACAGAAATATCTATTTGGTCACACCTCCAGATTCCCTAAAAGTGTATCTTGTCCTAAGAATTTAAAACTACACTTAAAGAAAATTAATTTTTTATACTGATGCTCTAAGTACCGTAGGCACTTAATGAAATAGTATGAATTTTTTTGGTTTGTATCCTATTTTAAGTATAAGACAAAAAATAGCCAAATTGAACACAGAACTCACATGAAAGCAGAGTGACAGTGTGGTTTGTGGGAACAGTATATCTGTAATATGAGATTTCTAGTATTGTTTTTGCAGCTGAAAGGAATTTGGCACAGCAATTTCAATGGTTTTATTGAAATATGCTCAGTTCATATTTAACATCACCTTATTGGCTTCATAAGAGAAATGTCAAATACATTTTTGTGTATGCATGTGACAAAATCTAGGAAGCTTTTGCTTCCCAAGCTCATTTTCAGTGTTCCCTTTATTTTACATCCACATTTGTTTATTTATTTATTATACTTTTATTTTAAATACCAATATTTTGTCTCTCCATTACTTTCTGTCTTAAATAATTGTCTTTTCTTTATTTGGGGGCTTATAATTTAGTGATAAGGAACCACAGATGGCATAAAGTATAACCAAATTTTCTTCTTTATTCTTTCTTCTAGCTTCATTCCTTGATATTTCAGAAAGCTGTCGTCTGGGAAATGCTTTAAGATAACCTGCTTTTTTCCTCTGATCGTGACTCTTTTGAGGCTTAAACATAGGTGACTGTGGTGATGCTTGTGTGTTCAACTTACTAAGTAAAAGGCCAGGTAAAGCAGAAATTCGTGGACCCATTTGAAGGAAATATTTCTCATGCTTGTAACTATCATTGGATGGTTGGGTTCTGTGACCTACATGGTCCTTGTGATTCCTAAGATTATCTTATCCAAACAGAGATAGTACAGTACAGTTTCCATGATAATATACTGTGAAATGTACTCCAGATGAATTTAACAACCGTTTTCAGATTAATCGTACATATTCTCTAACTATGGCGGTGCTAACTTGGGACATCAAGTGTTGTAGTAAAAGTTATTTAGTTCTTTCATCGTTCAGAAATGTAAGTTATATGTAAACAAACCACCCACCAACATTTTTACTAGAGTTTTGACATACTAACCTGTTGTTCTAAGAGTTCAATTCATTATTTTGTGACCACCGTAACCCTCAGCTACTGCAGTACTCTTCTTCCATTGTTATATTTCTGGGTTTTCAAATACCAGGTGTGCAATAAATATTGTTTCCATCTAGTTCATATTCTTCAATGTTTTCCATAGGCTGCTTTACTACCTGTATATATAAAAAAAAATCGATCCTCTTTCAATACACAAGTGGTGAGTCTTTTTAACCACTAAATTTTTTTTATAGTATTAATAAAAATTTCACAACATTAATATTTCCAAAGAAGAGGAAATATTTAACAATAAAAAGACATATGAAAGAAGGAAAAAGGATTAAATGTGGAAGACAAAACTAAAATATGGACAAATCTTTCAAATTTATATATTTACATGTGGTTTCAGATATTGCTGGTTTTATATATTTTAACAGTGTAGGTATTTAACTTTGGACAACTTGATGCATATTAGGATATTTGGATCATAGACACTGATGAATCACAGGGAGGGATTAGATTTTATATTAGGAAAAATTTATTCACAAAAGGGTTATCAAGCATTGTAACAGGCTGCTCAGGGAAGTGGTTGAGTTACCATCCCTGGAGGTATTTAAAAGACATGTAGATGTGGCCCTTTGGGACATGATTTAGTGGTGGATTTGGCAGTGTTGAGTTAATGCTTGGATTTCATGGTCTTAAGGGTCTTTTGCAAAGTAAATGATTCTCTACATAGGGGTAGGACAGAAGTGTGCTGGATAAAAAACGTCTTAGGAATGACATTTTTGCAAGGGACATGTGTTTCCCACCCAATAAAGTCCTTTCTGGTAGATGACTGCTCAGCATTTCACCGTGTGACTTCAGAGTGTTTAGGTTCATGTACAGAACAATTTCCTTATGCTTTTCACAACAGTAATGATGATGAACCATAAGATAGTTTATGCAAAACCCCAATATTTTTCTTCCATGCTATTTGTACTTATTTATGCTGTCAGAACTAATAACTTATCCAGAAGACATGTTGGATCAAAAGACCAGCCTGTATGAGCTGTTTAATAGTCTAGTTTTTTTTCTGAATTCTATCACCCTCTAGTAATATTCATCTCTGCATATATTTGACTTAATGAATTCACTATAATAAAGGCCTGAATACAGGTCTGATATCCAAGACCTCCCAAATCATAATTTTGGCTCTTGAAGACTGAACACCTGACTGAGCTGGTGTGTCACACTTTAGTGTTTAAAGCAAGTTTCTGGGCACAATATTTTCACAGAAATATTATGGACACTTAAAATATTTCTAACCATAATTTGAAGCCAAATGGTGCCATGCCTTTGAGTTTTTTGTGGCTATGGCTCCTAGTCTTCCTAGTTATGAAATTTGCATTATAAGTGTACTTTCCATACTTATTTAGTCCATAAAGGAACGAAAAATACATTGCAACATCCCTATCAGTTCATAGTTCAGACATAAATACTTGCATTATTTTATTACTATTAATCTGTGCTTGAAATCAAGGGGATTTTTAACTCTCATCAAGTCATATTTTGCATTCTGGTTGGGACTTTACCCAGTCCCCAGTGGTGTGAGTCTGGGCTGCTGTTGCATGGAGTGGCCTTGAGCCCAGGAAGCTGTTTGTTGTATCTGTACAAGCAGTTGCACGTGTGACAAGCCAGATCAGGAAACCAAACTATTCTGGGAAGGATCTGTTCCACAATCTCAGAAGCTGTATATCTTTCTGGAGCTCAAAGAAACACAATAAATTCCAGCCTGAAGGCAGAAGGAAGGACTGTCCTTTTTTACAAATGCTTAAATTAAGTTACAATTAAGTAGAAGCTCTTTGTAAAATTCTAGCTTAGATTACTATTATTAGGTAGTGGGACACAGTCCAAAACTGACCAGACTTCCCCATGCTACTGCATATTTATATCTTCATGTCTCAAAATTTCGGACTTCAGGGCTTGGTGGTATTTTAGATTTGTTCTGTGTATATGGTTTACCATGTTATATAAGGAATGTCAACTTTATGTATATAATTTTAATGTCTTTTCTGAGATATTTGCTACCTAAGTGTCCTTTATGTCACATCTGTATTTGTGTAGGTGTCTGTATCCATGCATATGCAAAAATAACTTTTTGTACCTGTACTGGATATACTTCTGTGGTATTTGCTGATCATTCCATGTAAAACCTTTAAGTGACACTTGTTTTGGTGTATTCCCTATTACAAGAGCCGTGCTAAATATAGGAACTGTACAGTCTCTTTAGTGAGTATAGCAATTAAAAACACAATGCCCACGTCAACATCTTTTCTTCCAGGGAAAAAAACAAACCATAACAACACAGAACACCAAAAAGACAGCTTATCATTGTTTAGTTACAGTATCACTTAAAGAAATACAACATTAATACAATATGCACTTACAAATACTTAATACCAACCCAACAAACAAACTAATGATTTTCAATTAATCCTAAAGGTGCCCCATGCTGTTAATTGGACAAGTGAATTTACCACAGTGCTGTCAGACAAGTACCACTTACACATGCCATTTCATATACTGAAGAATTTGTTTTATTTATAGCAGCTCCCATAGAAATCCAAAAGTAATTTCCTCAAGTATTTTACTTCAAAGGGCTCAAGATTAGCTGTTATCTCTTCCAAAATCAGGTAAAAGTATACTTTGGAGTTTTTGCTTGTCTTCTTGATTTTTGAATTTAGACAGACTTGTGGTTATTGATATTTAAATAAATACTACTAATAAAATAATTTAGTGTTGAAAAACCTGATTTTCCTGGGTTTTTTTGGGAAGGTTTCTGTTTCATTTTGTAGGTTTTCTATATACTATTCAAATTGTTCAATCAAAATTCTGGTTTTCTTTTCAGAAAAAAAACAATATTAAAAAGTAGGGTTTTTTTTTTTTACATTTTCTATTTTGCCATCTTTTAATTTAAGCAACAGAGCACCTGACAGTGTCCCTAGTTCTACTCATACTGCTTTTTTCCCCCTGCACTTTCCAGGCTAGTAGACAAAATACATCATTCTGTAAATTTGTCACTGAGCAGGATAGGATTTAAAGTGGCTTCAGACCAAAGGGAATGACAGTTTAATAGGGAAAGTATAAGCTGCACACACAAGCTAAGCTAAACAAGGAATTCATTCACCACTTCCCATGGGCAGGCAGGTGTTCAGCCATCTCCAGGAAACTAGGGCTCCATCACACATAACAATGACTTGGGAAGAGAAATGTCATAGCTAAGAATGTTTTCCCCTTCTCCTACTTCCCTCAGCCTTTACGGCTGAGCATGATGCTGTATGGCACAGAATTTCCCTTTGGAGAGTTAGTATCAGATGTCCTGGCTGTGTCTTCTTCCGATGTATTTTGTGCCCCAAGTCTTCTCGCTGGTGGAAAGCAGGAAAGACCTTTATGCTGTGGAATGTTGTTTTCTTTTTACTTCCACTCTGTCCTACGGTTTGTGAAAAGAGCCCAGTGAAAGCATGATGTATTATGGCTCGTTCAAAATGAGTAATTTGATCTGCCTAATTCCTAGAGTATAATTTTGTTGAGTTCAAAAAGTGTTTGAACAGTGCCCTCAGGCAGATGCTGTGAATCTTGGGGTTGTGCTGTGCAGGGCCACGAGCTGGATTTGAGGATTCTTGGGGGTCCCTTCAATTCAGGATATTCTATGATTCTGTGATTCCAGGAGCTTCATGACAGATTATAGTAGCTTGGAAGTTTATTTACCCGAAGGTATTTCCAGAAAAGAAAAGACTTACCCACCATTCTGGTCATGATTCCTGATCTGCAACTGAAAAATGTGTTTATTATTTCACTTCCTATTTTTGTAGATATCAGAAAAATATTTGTTCATATGTGCTTAAATTGGTTGCAAAGCTTTCGTCTTCTCTTGAGATGTGAGTCTTCGAGACAATAAAATACCTTTTACACATAAACAACTTTGTATCATTTTGTGAAATAAAATGAAATGGTCAAATGTCTCCACTTTATATTGATTCATTCACTAGAAAAAAATATAGGACACAATTCATACAAATAGAAATGTGAGGCATAACTGCACCTAATGGGATGAAAGGCTGAAAATACAATAGAAAGCTTTATAGAAACCTTGAATGTACAAGCAGATAACATGATGAAACAGCTGTAGAAATATTCTGCATTTAACAAGTTCATATGTAAAAAAATTCTGAGGAATTGCACCTACTATCTGTGCTTTTTCTTAAGGAATAATGTAGATAGAAAGGTAGATCTGACTTGTGGAAATGCAAAGCATGCAAAAAAAGAAATGTAACATGGTACAAGCAGAGAACAAGAAAGAAAAAAACAGAAAGAATTATGCTTGTATAGTACAAAAATGATCTATAGTAAGATAAGAAAGAGCTTCAAAATGGCTGAATTCTTTGATTAACATCACAAAGCTGACAAAGGACAAAATGAAATTAGATTAAACTAGTCTGCAAAATAAATATAAGGTAAAACAAATATAAATTAAAAAGATATTTGGAATCTTCTTGTTAAAACAAACTAATTATGGTGATAGCCAAAAGAGGAATAAATGTTTCCCATTTTCTGAGATTTACTGTCTTTAACACTGGCATTTAAGAGCCACATTCAGCTATTTTTAAAATTGACCAAAGAAAAAATTTTTGTTTGTTTGTTTTATTTAACCAGGACTTGGAAGAGATTAGTTCAATATCAATTTGAAATGTTTCTTCAGCCATCTGAATCCTTTAAAAATGGGAATGATGCTACTGACCTATCTGATAAGAATGTAGTAAGATTTGTACAGTGGTTTAGAAATTCGTTTAGAAATTCCAGATCTTTGATTACTATTAAGAATTACCTTGAATGAAACCAAATAATGATGAACAGAAATAAATGTATGGGTGACAGCACCAGGTTTTTCTCCCATAGAAAAACCCACCATAGCAGTAATTGACCAGGAAGCAAGTGCAGTACTCACAGTAGTGTGGATGGTAAGTTATATTTAAATCCCACAATAGAAAGCGTATAAGTTTCAAATAGGTTGCTTTATCAGTGATAGCCTGAAGAACACATGATTTAAAGAGAGCAGTGCAATCCCGTGTTTCAAGTCTTCTTGAAGTTTAAAGCTTTGTTATACAGATACTCAACTCTTTGAGATTATTTTATGATAATGAAATCACATAGCTAATTTCTGAATTATATAATGAATAAAGTAATGTATAAATAGATTTTCATTATCTAATTCCTTAGTCTTCAATCACAAGTGACAAATATTCTATCTTAAATCTCTTTTACCCATTACCAATTCTCTCTACTTGTAATATAAATAAAGCTGCAAAGAACTGAAATGGCACAAGGGAATACTGAGAAAAGCTAAATGAGTGAGGAAATCTGTGTTGCTTTAAAGCATATCTGAGGGAAGTCTTGGGTGTTTCCATGGTTATATTCTGTTCTGCCATTGCTTATGGAAATTCAGTAGATGAGCTACATTTATGTTAATAGGATATTAGCATAAGCAACTGTTCAAATTATATATTATATTACTGTGGTCTACAAGGAGAGAAAGCACAAAGGATAAAAAGGAACAAAAGTTCTGAGACATCTGAAGACTCCAAAGCAAAAGAAGTTTTTTGTTAAGGTCTACTATCTTCCTTGCAGAGAGGTTAATCCTAGTAATTTATTACATTTTATTGTCTAAAAATATAGAAAAAAAAACCCCAAAACACATATCAGACAATGAGATGAGGAAAGTTAGAGGATTTGATAATTATAGGCACATTATTTGCATGAATAAAAGGACAGTAACTCATCATGAAATAACAAGATAATTAAGGGGTTTTTTTTTGTCTTCTCCTTCATTAAACTACTGTCAGAACTTGTGATTCAAAAACAATTGATTTTATTATAAGGATATAAACAGAGAAAAGAGGGGAAAATAATCTTTTCTCAAAACCAAAGTAAACAGGTGGCAAAATATAAGGAGAGTAAAGAAGCCCCTAAAACACAGGGTCTGAGAGTTTTTGAGTCAAGATCAGAGAATAAATAACAGTACAGTGTTATTTATGTTAGGACCCATCATAAACCTCCACAAGACAAGACAATTAATGAGGCTTTTTGTACAGAACTGTCAGAAATTTCATTATTTCAAAACCTGGTTTTTATTTCAGTTCTCAAACATACAGTCATCTTCTGGGAAGAAAACACTGTGAGAGCAATTAAAGAGGTTTGTAGATTATGGTGGTGATTGTCTCCCAAGGCAAGGGCTAGAGAACTTAACTACTCTAATGTGCTACTTGTCCTGGTACTCACAAATTGGGATTTCATAACTATGGACTGATTAAATTCAGGATCTAGAGGAGGGATCTGGGAAAATAAGCAGTATCATTTAGACTCTGGACTAATGCTAGAGAGCAGCCTTCAGTTTACTTAAAGAATTACAAGGCAGAATCACCAGAGAAGAAATGAGTGAGAAATCACCATGAAGTAGAAAGATGCCTATGAAAGATGCCTAAAGAGAGAAAGATAATAAGCAAACTATTTCAGGGGTCAGGAAGACCAAGGATTTCCCCAGAAAGTCTCCCCTGCTATATAAAGAGCTTCAAAGAACTGAAAAACATCCAAGAATTGGAAACAACTATAAGCAATAATGAAGAAGCATGAAATTATTGCTTGGACAAAATTATTGTTTGGACACTTCTGTATGAAATCAGAAGACCCAAAGGCTTACTGAAGTTAAAATCATAAAATGTCACGAAATTTAATGAGGAAGAAATGTTCAAGATAGGCATAGAAAAAGAAAATTCAAGGAAGAGATGGAGCTGTTGCTAAACAGGGGGGAGAAGTTAGTGATGGACAAAGTTGAAATGGCTGAAGTACTCCATGTCTTTTTTTTTTTTTTTTCAGAGCTAAAGTCTAATCACAGAAGTGGGAAAGCAACAAGTTAGAGATCCATTCATGTCCATGAGGCCAGATGGAATTCAACTGAAATTGTGGAAAAAGTATTCTGATGTGATTGTGAGGCTCGTGTGTAGCATCTACAAAAAAACCCACAGCAAATGAAGAAGGTCTCATGTAATTGGAAAGAGGATGATATTGGACTCAGCTGTCCTTAGGTAATACCGAAGGGAGGATCCAGGGACCTCTCAGTCAGTCAGCTTCCCCTCACTCCTGGAAAAATCACAGGCTAGCTTCTCGTAGAGCTCATTTTCAGGCTTGTGAAGTAAAGCAAGGCAATTAGGAAGATTTTATGTGGATTTACCAGAAAAAATCATGTTTGACCAAGTTTATTGCACTTTATGGTGAAAAAAACTGTCTGTGCAGATGAGAAGGTTTTGGTAGCCCCTACTCCAGTAAGGCTTTTGTCCCCTGCAGTGAAAAAGAAGTAAATATATTTTATTATCTATGATTTTTTTTTTTCTTTTGGTTTACTTTTCCATATACCATATAAACAATTCAAAGCAAATTTGTGATGGGGGTAATAATTTTACCTTTCTTTCTTGGTTATTTCAACCTCATTTCCTTACTTTCAGGTAAAATATTTTCATTGCAGAAACAAATATTTGCAGATATAATTAAATGGAGAATTTGATATGTTTATAACTAACCACATATCACTTGTCAAATTAAGCACATTCTTATATATTTATGAATTATTAAAATATTATTAGCTAATTTGTGTAATACTGTTGAAATTAATATTTTTTAAAATAATTTCTGGTAATTAGTGTCCTAAGTACTCCCACTAAATTATATTACACTACTACTGTAAGTAAAGTCATTCTTTTCTGTTTGTAGGGTCAAAACTTCAATCAATGCAGAAAAAAATTGTTAGACTGAAATAAATTAATGTTCTGAGGACTCAAAGAACACTAAGATTCAATTAAGCAAATAACACTTCAAATAACATGATTGAAATTAATCACTTTTCTGTTTATTTAGAAATTAATGTTTTCATTTCATTCTCTAAGCATAAATCCGTATGTTCTTGCAGTTTAAATTTATAAAAATTCATAGATATATTTTTTTGTTTTATCTTAGAAATGCAATTTCTCTAAGAAGCTTCCTGAATATGTATGAAACTTTTCTGTCTCTAGAATTTAGAAACATGTACATTTGATTGTCCAGTATGAAAGTACATTGTACTTTCATGAAACATGTACATTTGGTTGTCCAATATTAAAAGTAAGGAAATAATTTGTGATACTGCTATTAAGAGAACATTCAAGATTTAATAAAACAGTATGGATAGATGATGTTTCTCTAAAGCATTCTTACCTTGGTGTAGCTACTCAGAACTGCTTGCTGATTTCAGGAGCACAAATACATCTGCATAATTTTTAATCCTTTTTATTCCCAGTTTTTTTCAACACACCTCAAAGAGTACAACTTCAATTTCGTATTTCTTCCTTCATCGACAGGCATGTCCTGTAAGTTCCAATTCTATAAAGTCCATTGGAGTTAATAGGTTTGCCAGAATGTTCCTGCTAACATAACTCAGAAGATAGCATTTCTGGTGACATAAAATAGGTAACCTAACTGTATTTGAATTCTGTGTAAATTGTTAACTGATAATAAAAAAGAACAATTTAGTCCAGAAGTCACTGAGGGCTTTTTTTTTCACTGACTTCCATGGTTTTATTTTTAATGGCTTTCTAAAGTAGAGTAGAAAGATGGACTTGTCTATTATAGGCTTAGTATTATTTAGTGCAATTTCTTAATCTTTTGCATAATTCTCCTAAACACACCTAATTAATAACCGAACTAAAGACATTATGCACTTTACCCTCTGCATAATAACAGAATAAAAATAATTAAAATATTTTTTTAGTATTAAGGTCTTTGAGAAATGTGATGTCCATCTATATATAAGTTTTAGTACATTGAATGTGGCAGCAGCAGAAGTAATAGAAGGCATGATCCTCCCTCAGTCCAGGGAGCAAAACAAGGAAAACAGTCCAAGATGTGAAGATATAACTACAGTATGTGACAGACTAAAAGAATCAGAAAGGACAAGTGTCTTATTACAGACTAGCAAGTAGCAGTGACAAGAAAGAAGTATTCTCAACTTCTACAAGTTAGCTAAACTCAGGCATGTTCCAGCTCACTGTTCTCATAGTCCTGTAATCCCACTAAACGGTTCAAGGTAAGCTGGATAGCTGCATACATCCTGCCCTTCTGTCCACCTCTGAAGATGCTTAAGCTGTGATTCATTGCAACAGGACTACTTCATCCATCTTTCTGTCATTTCAAATTCTTGCTAAACATGAAGGAAATTCCCAGTGGGAAGTCAATGACTGGCAGCCATGATTGGGTAGGGCTAGCTATCCCATATGTGCTAGGAGTTGATTAAGTTTCTATTCCTTGAGCTGGCATCTCAAAATGTATATTACTATAAATGGTATATGGCCACTTAAGTTTCTGCCACAAAAGCCATGAAAATTAATAAATTAGTGCAATATATCACCACTCTGTCAAACAGTTATTGCAACCAGTAGGATCAGGCTCAGTATATCTATGATTCCACACAGAACAAAACTAGTTCAGAAATATGGGGGAAAAATGCATGTTTGATCCTGACATTTTCATACTCACAGCTATACCCTCAGAAAGATAAATTAGAGATGTAAAACTATATTCCCCTCCCCCAGCAGGCATTTAAGAATATTAATCTGTCTATATGTCATCAATCACTTGTACACCTCAATCTCACCTCAATCTCAACAGATGTTGAGATCAACAGAGACCAGATGTGCTGGCAGGAGCTGTGCACTCCCCTTTCCAGTAGGAACAGTGTAATTGCTTCCCAGCAAGCTGAGCAAGGCCAAGGACCAAAGCTCCTGAGCCAGCTCATTGCTGGAGCCTCTCTCAGCTCACTCTCTCCTGGCCCCGGCACAACAGCTCCATTTGGGGCCCTGCTGTGGTGCCTGGCTAGGATGGACTGAGAAATGTTGGGTGGGAGCATTGAACCTATCAACTCACTGCAGATACTGACAATAACACTGTACCTATGGTTTTGCGTTTTTTTTTTTTTTATCACTGCCAGAAGCCAGTGGCCCTGGGGTTCAGGGTCTCGGACTTGTGGGGCCTTGGCCTGGGCCTGATCTGGGAGGATACCCTGTGTGTCTGGAGAAGAGTGACTGTCACCTCCCTGGGGTGAGCTGGGGCTGTGCAGTACCATCCATGGAAATGGTGTGAGGTGTCCTTGCTGAGTGACAAACTCCAGCCTTGAGTGTCCTTGTTTGGAGGGTCCTAGAGAGTGGGTCTGGCAAGAGACAACTTACATCGTTGGACCCTCTGTATGGATTTGACTCTCCTGAACCTTTTAAGCAGAGATTTAAATTAAATATCAATGTGATGGTGGTCATCTGCAGCCAGCTCTGAGAAAGGTTTGTCCCCAGATGTCAAATACCAACTCTAACAGCTCTCAAGTTGTTCAACAACCGCAGAGGGTACCTAGATTTATCAGTGCTCTGACAGCTTGTCAGTCACCAGCAGATCTTAGCTGATCTTGAATTATGAAGGTGTTTGACTTATTCTCTAGGAAATGGAGAGCTCCCCATAGAGTGACAGCAGCTACCACAGCCCCAACCCACACCATGAGTACACATTCTCAATTTACTACAAAGAATTTCCCACAGTAGCATTGCTATGATCTATGTCTTTTTCCTGGGCACTGACATGTAATCAAGGAGTCTAGGAGTTGATTTCTCCCTTTCTTTCTTAGTGCTTTTCCTCCCAATCTTCTGCCCAAATTCATCCCAAGAGAACTCATTACTTCTCTGGTAGGAGCGAAAAAGATGTCTGTGCCAAGTCCCTTCATATTTTCTAATCCAAAATATTAAATTACAGCTATCCCTGCATAGATGTTTTTTTCAAGCCAGTTCCACGATCATTTACCCTACTCTCACCAGGAGAGTACCAGAGCTACCAGGACACCAGCCAGCATCAGTGTGGGTACTCTGCTTCAACTGCTGTGCAGTTTTAACATTACAAGCTATTTGGCTTTTGAATTTTCTTAATCATGCAGTGGTTTGGATGATAAAGGGCTTTAAAAATCATCCAGTTTCAAGCCCCATCTCCCCATGATTAGGGACAAGCTTCCACCAGACCAGACTGCTCAAAGTTCCATTCAACCTGTCCTTGAACACTTCCAGGGATACACAACTGCTCTGGGCAACCTGTGCCAGTATCTTACTGCCCTCACAGATACATGTAGATATTTCTTTCTTACTTTTTCCTTATAGCTAATCTCAACCTACCCTCCTTCAGTATTGTGGCTGTGCCCAATAAACCGACACGGGGGTTCGCCCAGACTTGCCCTAGATCCAGATGCTGAGCCAAGCGGCTGCTGCTGAGGGGTTTGTCCTCAGAGGAACCACGGCTAGCTAGGAGCAGCAGGCCACTCGGGCAGCCACATGGAAGCAAGTCCGGGCCTGTCCTGAGCCCCGGGAGAGCGGAGAGATGGAGCTGCCCCTTGCAGGGGGTCCACACCTCAGGTTACCTCAGTTGAGTCCTTTAGAGTAGGGTGAAGAATGAGCCAGTCCCAGGGAGAGGTTTTTCAGTCGTTATTCCAGTTCCATGCAGTAGTTGTTCACAGCCTCTTCCCCCTGGATGTCCTGCTGGCTCTGCTCTGACTCCCAGTGACTCTCAGTGATGTCTCTCCCGACCATGGGATCGCCTAACCTTTTATACTGGGTGAAGGGGCTTGGGAAGGAACAGGTATCCACCCAACCAGGTGAGAAGGAGGGTGGACTTCAGGGGAAGATGGACACCTGAGGAGCCCTGTCCTTTTGTAGCATTCTTTGAATTTTGACCTATCACATGATGGCTTTCTTGGATGTCCTCGATAAGGCAGGACAAAAGTCGAAAACAGGTTTTGTGTATTGGCCTGCTCACCTGAGTGAGGAGAAGGGGGAAGGGAAAAACCACAAGGAAAAATCCGGAACGGGGGACAGGATTTTGGGGATAAAATTAAAAGCACATTACAATACTTCAGCTTAAGGCAATTACCCTTTTTGTATCACTACATGCTCTTTTAAAAAGTCTATCCACATCTTTCTTGTAGGCCTTCCTTAGGTACTGGAAGCTTCTATAAATTCTTCCCAGTGCCTTCTCTTCTCCACTATGTACAACCCCATCTTTCTCAGCCTGTGTATACAGGAAAGGTGCTCCAGCACTCTGATCATCTTTGTTTCCCTCCTCTGGACTTTGTTTCCCTCCTCCACATCTTTCTTATATTGGGGACCCCAAAACTGAACACAGTCCTCCAGGGAGGGGGTCTCTTGCAAGTGACCAGAGTAGAGGGAGAGAATCCCCTCCCCCAACCTCCTAGTCATGCTCCTTTTCCATCAATACCCCGAGTCCATCTTCTCAGGGTTACTTTCAATCCATTCTTTGCCAAGCCTGTGTCTGTACTTGGGATTGCTCCAACCCAGGCACACGACTTTGCACTTGGCCTTGTTGAACTTCTTTCCAGTACAGGCCCACCTCTCAAGTTCCTACTGGATGGCATCCCTTTCCTTCAGCATGTCAAACACACCACACAGCCTGGTGTCAGTAACTTTAGTTTGAAGCCCTCTTCATCAGTTTGGCAAGCCAATTACCAGAAATGCTGTTCTCTTTCCCTGGCAGGTGGACCCCATCAGGCCCCAGTGGACCAGATTTCTCAAAATGAGTCCTATGGCCTAACTAGCCTAACCTCTTGCTGTGGCACAAATCCTGTGACCATGATTTGCCAAACTTGACTGGCCATTTCAAACCCCTAATCATAGGGAAATTTTAATTGTGTACCTGTCTGTGCACACTTAGTACAGATTCCACACACCACAGTAATAGAGATTACTGACGGATGCAATAGAGAAAAGTAATAACTGAACTCTGAGCTCTGAAAATATAAAATAAATGTTCTATAATTTTTGAGCAGGTATAATAGTATTCTGAGGTGTTAGATGAACACAGTTTTCTGTAGTTTTGACCTTTTTTTTTTTTTTTTCCTAAAGAGAAAGATGTTGCTTTTAGTCTGTGGATACCAGCCCTCAATTGTTCCTCAGATCCTCACTCCTCAGAAATCGCTAAAGATACACAACACACATACTAGATAAATGAAACTGTTCAGGGGAAAAGTTTTGGGGTATTCATGAATTTATGCAAGTATGTTGCATCTTCAGGTCATCTGGAATTGGAAATTTAAAATTTAGAATAAATACAAGACTCTATATATTTTCAGTATTTAAGTATTACAAAATGAAATACATTTTTGCTCTCATGATAGGAAAGAAACTGAGTGTAATGGTTTTCCTTCTGTTTTCATTTTCTCTTTTTTCAGGAGTTACTGCTGAGAGGAATGGACTTCCCTGACAAAGTAACAATTTGTTTAAGAGGTTTAAGGGGAACATGGCTGATTTTCTGAAGTTTGTGTTTTGCAAGGATGTGTCACAATCTGAACAAAGGAGAAGGAAATTGTACTTTTTTTCATGTCTCCATCTTTTGCTTGCAACTCACACTGTTCTAAGGTTTTTGAGATGCCAAGTTGTTTTAGTGAAAATCTGTCATGTTGAAAAGTCTTAAAGCCAGACTTTAAAGGATCAAGCTATGAAAGAATACACTGCTTTTTTTTTCCCTAACAGTGCTCTAGTAAAACTGAGTATCATTGCCTCAGGGTAGTAGAAGTGTAATTCCTGAGGCATTCATATTTCATGTTAAGTACACATTGCCATGAGTTTTGTGATTCTACTCAGAAATAATTCCATTTATTTACAATCATCTGGGCTGCCCTTCAGGAAGATGGGAAGGAAATCATCTTGCAGGCAAATTTACTAAAAGCAATGATGTAAAATTTTAAAAAACTATTTATAATATTATGCTCTCTTTCACAGCGAATATTAGTTCATTTATATATATTTTAGTATTTTTATATTAAAAGGGTATTTGGAAAACATTTGTACTTAAAAGATTTATGTTTGGAAAGAAAAGCCTTTAAGTCTAGAAATGTATGTTATAATATTATCTGGCAGGAAATTAACGTGCTGCTTGGCTTCGTGATATCAATCTTTTCAATGCCAATTTGCAATTACATAATTGATGGCATACAAGCAACTTTGTGAAGGTGTTAATGATGCACAGCAGACCAAATAAGCTACTCCCATATGCCAGGAAACAGTTCTAATAACTTCCTCATACAAATACTTGCTCCTATGAGTAATTCTTCTAGACCTCTTCTGCAGGGAAAGGGGAAGCAGATACATGTTGATATGAAAACAGTGTTTCCATCATCATTCACAATGACTTATGATTATGATCCAAAATCATAACTTTATGTCTTGGGCTTTATGCTTGACTTTTGCTGCATTCATCCTGGTGCCAAATAAAGAGTCATGCGTCTAAAGCGTCATCATTCTGCCTTTAGAAAAAGGATTAATTTTTCCCATGACATTCAGAAAAACTGCATTCAGCAACCTGCCTAGCTTGAGCAATTTTCAGAAATCAGTGCTGATTCAGTGTTGAGATTATTTAACACACAGTGCAACATGGTATTGCTGCATAAAGAAATGGATTCATATGCTTATCAATTAGCTCCAAGCCTATCTCCTTAAGTTAGACAAAATAAATAATTTAGACATTTCTGTGATCTATGACAAGGAAGCTCAAAGATTTCTTTTTGTTTTCCCTTGAGGCATAACTGGAGTTGAATGGGAAGCATTCTTGTACTATGTACACAGATTTCATTATAGTAACTTGAGTGTATTACATAGAATCCATTTGTTGACAGAATTAACAGGCCCTGTCTGACTTTCATCTAGATGAATGTTTGCATGTAAAGTGGTCACTATAGAATAAGGCTTCTGGAAGTAAGTGGAAGTCAGGAAGCACCATTTTGGGACTACTGAATTTGAATAATATCATAAGCATTTAAAAACTGGTACTGCACTCACCAGATCTGGTATCATAATGAGATCATGCTTCCATTTAACATATGTAGACTCATCATGCAGATAGGGAACAAAGGATAATGTTCTTTGGAAGAGATGTTCTCAAATTCCAGTATCCAAAAAAAAAGAAACACCAAGGACGATTCAGTAGGGTACTCACCCGAGGCTCTGTAAACTCCATTCCACAGCTATGCAGGTCAGACAATAGGAAACCAGCGTCAAAGAATATAGCATGGTTTGAATTATCACTGTTTCAAAGCATATGTTATCCTAGTCTTTTGATTATGTGCTGCCTTGCAAGGGAGGAATTCAGCAGAGTGCTATTCTTTCCTCACACCTAACTTCCCAGTTTCTTTTTTTACCTGTAGGCTTCTGTCTATGGGCTAAAATCTAATCTAACATCCATCTATGAAGGGCCTTTGGATGTCAAGAAAAAGAGAAGCAGACTGGTGTGAGGAATTATACCAAGGGAAGTGTTAGTGTAGACTTGACTGCTCTTGTACTTTCCTGCTGGGCTTCTGACCCTATTCTTTGTAGGTAAATGAGATGAACCTTTGGTTAGGGCAGAACACTCACATTCTTGGTCTTACATTAAATTTTTGATTATCAGAGCCAAACCTAGATTTATATGTAACTTGATATTTAACACCAAAAACCCCAAAGTTAAATTTGGATTAATTTACTTGAAATATACAATTTGTTCAAAATTACAATGTAATAGTGACCTGTAGATCAGAATTACAAAATCATGATATTTGGAAAGGAACTGTGTCAACTGTCTAATCAAATTATCTTGATCAAAGTAGGATCAGCTAAATAAGGTTGACCAAAACTACAAACAGTCAGTTTTTCCATATTCCCAAAAATGGTGACTCTACAGCCTCTCTGGGTAACCTGTTTCAGTGTTTGACACCCCACTCTTCAATTATTTTTTTCTGTTTAAATGGAATTTCAGTTTCGGTCCATTGCCTCTTTAGCTGCCACAGGGCACCACAGAGGAAACACTGTCTCTGTCTCCTTTATTCATTATTATCAGAGCTTGGTCAGGCGAGGCAACTGTCCCACTCCACACTACACGGTGCCCCAAGCCCTGTTAGTCTGTGTAATTTCAGGTGCTTCAGTATAAGTGTGTGTCCAGAGGGAGACAAGATCATAAAATGTCTTGAGGGCAAGGCTTACAAGGTGTGGCTGAATTCACTTTTGTAGTTCAGTCTGGAGAAGAGAAGGCTGAGGTGTGACCTCATCACAGTCTATAGCTTCTTCAAGGGTCTCACTAGATGGGCGACTGCTGGTGATCACTCTGTGGTGATCAGCAATGGGACATGAGTGAATGGAATGAAGCTACATTAGGGAAAGCTCAGATTGGACATTTGGAAAAGATTCTTCACAGAGAGTCACTGGTCACTCGAGCATTTCTTCACCCTTTGAGGTCCCTCTGGATGATAACACATCTGTATGGTGTATCACCAGCTCCTCCTAGTTTTGACTCATTTGCTGAGGATCATTTGCATTGTGCCCCACTGTCCAGCTCTGTAATGAGGGTGTTGAACAGTATTAGACCCAGTATAGACACTTGGGGTACGCCTCTAGTGACTGGACTCCACTGGACTGAATTCCAACATGCCTGCAGGTATGCAGTAATCAAAAATACTTGAACCTGGCAGTTCAGCCGGTTTTCAGTCCAGCTCTATGTCCATATATCTAGTTCATATTGTCTCAGTTTGTCTGTGAAGGCTTCATGGAAAGTAAAATTAAAAGACTTTCAAAATTCAAAATAAACAACATCCATTGCTCTCCCTTTGTCCACTAAGCTAGTAGTTCTATTGTAAGAGGCTACCAGTCTGTTTAAGCATTATTTTCCTTTCATAATTCCATAGTCACTACTCGTAATCTCCTTGTACTTCACTTGTTTGGAAATGGCTTTGAAGAGGATTTGATCCATGACCTTCCCAGGGATCAACGACAGGCTGACTGACCTGTAGTGTCTCAAGTCTTAATATATGCACAAAATACAATAATTTTAGTTGAAACCAAAACAATTAGACACTGCCTGCTCTGCCAGAGTACACAGTCATAAAGAAAAGATAGATGAAAAGAGCATTTGAGAAACAAGACACAAAATTGATAAACATGGATTAGATATTGTAAATTATCCTTGTGATTTTAAAAATAGTGAGAAAGATGTCTCATTGTTTGAGTTGTTAAATGTTAATGTTTTCTCAGGAGAGAATGACTTTTATTTAGTCTCCTCAGCATTTAGGCAGAAAGAAGGGTATAGAGTTCCATGGCTATACAAGTGGAGTTTGATTTTCAGAAGCAAACCAGAATGCCTCTCTAAATTCAAACAGAAGCTGAAGTGAGACTCTATTTTGGACTAAAGTGTACCTAAAAAAGTGGAAGCATGTACTTAAGTTGACTGTTACTTCATTGAGTTGCAGCTTGAATAAATATTAGAGACTGACTTAGCATTATTGGTATTTTCCTAAATTCTTATGTTATCTGTGGGGGGGGGCTTAATCTTATCTTATCTTATCTTATCTGAGGGCTAAAATTAAAGAGATTAGAGGTTCATCTATAATACCAAAGCTTTTCACTGTCATACTTTACTGTACAGTATAAAATTAGTCTTCTGATACAAATAGGACATTTTTTTTTTTTATTCCTTCTGGAACAAGTAATTGATTAATGACTTTTGTTCCAGAAGGAATGGTGTTGCCTAATGTAACAATGGCTTATTACATATTGGAGTTTCTGTATTTGAGGTGGGCACTGATATATAATCAATGTTTATTATCTGGGTGGAGTTTCTGTTGTTTAATGGCAAAGTTCAACAACAGAATCTTCTTTAAATCCAGTCGATCATTGGTATTTGCACTCTCATATCATACCACCTTCCACATTCTCTCTTTCCAATTTCATTAACAGCATGTATTTGAATTCAAATTGATAATATTAGCCCCTGAGAGATGCTTTAAAAAATAGATTGCATGCTTTATCTAGATAATTTTGTGAATTCTTTTGCTCTGCTAACTGAAACAATACTAGGCCTGATTAAAAGGACAGAATGGAAAAGTGTAGATGAGGAAGAAATAGGACATTACTAGCATTAAATCCCAAATAACATCAATTGGGGCCAAATCCTGGGATGTGTTGATTTACAATGCAATTTTTTTCAGTGTGTATACTCATAAAAATTTCTCACATTCCTGAGCATTTTCATAAAACACATCAGTACTTATCAATCTTTATTAATAAGGATTGTTTGAAAATTGATGTCTAAACTAACTTAAATCTGTATGAATTAAGCTAAACAAATAGTGATGTTTCAAAATGTATATTGATACTTAAGTCTTTGCTCATATAAAACTATAGGCACACAAACATTCAATTTCTCTTAAAACTTTTATCATCAAACTAGCCTTAGATCAAATATGAGTGGAGAACTGACATTGTCCTACTTGTTCTGCAAGTGAATATATTATGAATAAAATTCAGTTGGATACCCTTTCAAATAAATATAGCAAAATGTATTTCAAAGCAGAAGATAAATGATGGAAGAATTATACTAACTAATCCATACTAATAAATCTTTGTCTATTGTTTTCTTTTAAGGCTCTTGAATACATTGTGCAAACAAGGTAAAAGTTTTAAAAATGATGCAGTGATCTCTTTAAAAAATGAAATATGAAGATATTAAAGTAGCTTTTTCAATCACTGTTTGTCCAAATAACTTTAACTAGAGAAGTGGCATTGTCACCTGTCAGGTACACAAAATAGAAGAGTTATCCCAAGAAATGATTTAGTTTAACACTTAGGAAAAATGTGTCATGAAAGAATTTTGAAGATTGGGTGGAGGAAGGGATTCTAAGTGTTTTGTGTAATGCATAGTTAAGTCAGAATTTGCCAGTTTCAGCAAATTCTGGATACTCTTGTGTTTGCATCTCTTCAGCATGGTAATCTTATGAGTGTATAATCAGCAAGTTGTTATTTGGTATGAGCATCATGTGGTTATACTGAAAGAGCTATTTTGTGGGAAAGAAAGCACATTTCACTAAACTGCAATTTCCCTCTATCAACAAAACCCACAATGCAGCTTTGTGCAGCAATAACAAGTACCAAACAGTGGGATCTTACAGCCTGTCAAATCGTTGTTAATTACAGAATGTTGTTAAAGGAAAACATACTATGCAGAGCAGAGTAAGCATAACAAAGGGACATTTATAGGCCAATACAGCTGTCATTGAAATAAGCAGGAATTTTGCTGTTAACTTCAATCCAAGTAGAATCAGCTTTTTTAATTTAACTGTGAACATAAAGTGGCAAATCTTTTGCAAGCCATCTCTCTGTCAACTGAAATAATATGATTCTGTATTAAGGCATAGAAAATTTCTAGGCATGTGATAAATGCATGCCTTTTAGTGAAAGCACAAGTATGTTCTACCCATTTTTCCCGACTGCCTACAGATATTCTTCTCCAAATTGGTGGCCGCTTGTCCCCAAACTGATTCTGTCATGAGGATGAGATCTCAGTCCATGTTACCAGAACACCTAACAGATCGTGCTAATTGCTGAGTATACCATTTGATGTGAAAATACTGCTCTCAGAAAAGCAGTGTTCATCACCTGCTCACTTATACAGAGATATGACATATAGAGATGATTTAGGAAGCATAGTAAAAAAAATATATATAAATGTCTCATTGCAGCATTTGTATAAGAGCACAACAAAACAAAAGGTCCTAATTTACACCTCTAAACTTGATCCCGTTCTCAGCAGTCAGCCTCTCAGCAGTTTCTCTCTCATGTTGTTCATCCTTTAGCTGAAATGGTTCTGCATGTTGCAGAGAACTACTTGTTTTGGTTACAATGCTTATTTAGGCTCATATGTTATTGAATGTATTATATAATTCAAATGGAATATCAATAGTTATCTTTCAAGACATCATAACTGTCCTTGAAGTTTCAAAATAGAAACTGAGACATGTTTTCTCTCTTGTTTACCTGCTAACATTTAATTACTTTATATGCTGGCCTTCATCATAGTGGAGGCTGCTGACAGAGTATTCTTAAACTTCTGTCGGAATAGATAGAAGATTAAAGACGAAGCCCTTTAATAATGCCTGCTATTTTTCCTTTGTTTATATATTCTACCACAAAGTAACCAAATTGTAGTCATAAATTTATGCCATGACATTTTACAAACCACACATACTTTAGAAGCATTTCAGTATCCTGAAGTAATTATTTATTCATTGTTCATTTCTTCTTCAGTTGCATGAATTACAATATAAACCATTCCATTCTATCACATTGTTCTGTGATTCTGTGACAGAAATTTACAAAAGCACATAAAACACCATTTTTGATAGTCTGCATTTCAGTGTATTTTGATTTCTTTATGGACCCCACATTACATAGTAAGGGAGCAAGTAACTTGTTAAGTATATATGGTAAAAATTTTCTCTTCTTTGAGATATTTTTGAAATAGAACTGCTTATTAATGAGAAATATCGATTACAGAAAATAATTAATAATCTGTTTAAATAATAGAAGATAAATTTAAAAGGAAAGATTTTGTTAATAGACTTTTGTTCAGATTGTACTTTGAAAAGATAACCTAATTCTGGCACCAAGATCATGATTATATCAATAAGTATTAATGTAAGCAAAAAAAATCTTCCTGGGTAGCATGCTGCTTTGGATCATAATGAAATGAAAAGAGAAATATTTTCCTTAATTTTACTGGAGAGCATTACCTCTCTAATTCCTACATCAGATTAGAAATAATAATTTTCATGAGAAATAATATGCTCAAAGGAATTCTTCTTAATTTGATGCACATATTTTTACATCAAGGAGGGAGGGATAACATTAGATTAAGTGTATTGAACAAGACTGAAATAATTTCTCATAATTAGATACCAAATTTCTAAGGTTATTTATTAAAAAGCCTTCATTAAAATATGAAGTAGAGCTGTCTATATGGGTCTTGAGAAAACTGATTTCTTTTTGCAACCTAGAGTGACATATGCTTAAATTATGAAATTATGTATTTCTTGGTGTTTTGTTTGGTCTGATTTCTTATCTAGAACATGTTACCAACATTAAAACAATATACTTTTTCCTCTTCAAAATTTTATTCAACTTTCCAGAGTGCTGACATCCTTCATCACCTTGGAAGACACCTTGATTTCTAACTTCTTAAGTTTAATTTTGCAATTGTTTCCACTGGAGAACGCACCTTTCTCCAGACACCACAGGTGGGTCTCCATGAATCCAACATATGGGTTTCCAGAAACCTCTGACATAAGTCTGGCTGAAGTTGTTACATGAAATATTGCTGCCTATTTGGCAGCAATACCTCTGAAAATATCAAATGAGCTTCTGTAAGCACAAAGACATAAAAAATAGAAAAATGGCTAAATGTCAAGAGAACAACCAGAAGATTGTGAGCACTGAGAACATTAAATGCACCCTGGACAGTGAACAAATAAGCAAATGATAGATACAGAATTGTGCCTGGAAGTACCCTATTGAAGTACCTTGAGAAATGTTTTTGGGAAAGGCTTGAGAAAAAATAAAGAGCTTTATTTCTTCTCACAGTGAAGCTGTGTATGTGTGTGTGCATGTGAAATAATAGTTCAGATTTTACACATGGAGCTAGAGTTTTAGTGTTAATATTTCTTTTATTATGCAATGTTATCACCAATCAGACATGTAGGTATAATCCTTTCAGTTTTGAGAAAGATCAAAATACTGTTGTTTCAAGGTTTATAGGGGTTTAACAGAACATGATTGACATCTGAGTAACTAATACTGTAATCAACCAGATGAGTCTCTCTTGACCAGCAGTTTCTTAGATGAAATGCTCAGTCTACCTTTAAAGGATTTGGGCTCATGGGACTCCTTTATTACTCAACCTTCTTTGCTAAATTTCAGGTGAATTCAAAGATCATAACTGTTTGCACAGATGGATAATTATGCTGCTTTGACTGTCTAAGTTCTTATATCAGAAGTTCAGTAGGAAGCTTTTAAGTGCGAGCATGGGGATGATCACATGGTTCAAGCTTTCTAAAAGGCCTCTTAAGAGGAATATGACTGTCATCTGGTTTGAATAGTAACCAGGTAATTAGAAAAAAACTTTTGAACCAAAGGAGTCAGCCCCCAAAGATGAAGTATAAAAGAAGCATCGAAATAGAAACAGTGAGACCACAGAGTGAAAACAGCAGCCCTGAAAAGAGTCAGCCCCTGGTTTGTCACTGCTGGCAGTCACCCTACAAGCATTGCAGCCTGTCCGAGGGCTGATGGTGCAGCCCCTCTCTGAAGCACTGGGAGCAGCCTGAGTGCAGCTGGAGCAGAGAGTGTGGGGGACAGCAAGCTCATCTCAGTGTGCCCATGGGGACTTGTGGAGTTCTCCCTTTCTGGTGGGTGAATGGCAGTAAACAGCAGGGAAACACACAGAGCACGATCACCGCCATCTCTCAAGGAGGGGTGTGTACTCAAGGAATCTTCCCTATTCCCCAGCAAACAGGGTATGCTGGTAGCCCAACTGTAGCTTCATCAATATCACAAAATCACAGAATATCTTGGATTGGAATGGACTTTAAAGATCATCTAGCTTCAGTGCCATGTGCAGGGACACTTTCCACTAGACCAGATACATCCAGCCTGGCCTTGACCACCTGCAGGGATGGGGCATCCACAACTTCTTTGGTCAACCTGTTCCAATGCCTCACCACCCTCACAGTAAATGACTTTGCAAGGGATTATAACTGGGTGGGGTTAGATATCCAAATAGGCTTAAAATTTGTAGCTGTATCAACATTTTGTAAGTTTCTAAATAAGACTGCCAAGCTATTGAATTATTTATACTCCTGCATGTATAGCTCAGTGATTGCCAGTTAATTATGTGTTGTTAATAAATCAACAAACCACTTCTGTCCTGAACTGAGCAGGTTTTTCTCTGACGTACTGACAAGCTGTTACATTCTAACCACCAAATGTGATCATTACAACCAATAGCCAGGTACTCTAGTGCATATTCTGACAGGTAAAGCAACACTTGTTTCATGAATTTATTTTTACGTGTGCAATTTTTCTTAAGTTTTCCTCAATAGAGAGTCAATAACCAAAGAGAGACTTATGGTACTAGACCTGAAATTTAGGCCTGAATTCCCAAGGTCTATATTCTAAGCCCAGCAAACCTCAGTACAACTCTAATACTGAGAGAAGGGAACACTATCACTCCAGTGAAACATCAAGAGAAAGAGATACTGATATGAAAGCTAAGTAATTATCATCATTAAGAATCTTCAAACCCTACAAAAAAAACCCAACAAACACAGAAGATTTAAATGTTTTTTCAGCTGTGAAACCCCCAGCTACAACCAAAACAATGCATTTTCTTTTATTCACATTTTCTATTGAAATTTTAAAAGTACAAGATTTTGAGGAACAAGAAGAACTGGAGACTCACTTCCCTTCTTCATGACACTATCCAGCAGCACCTTCTTGTTTTAATGCTTTGAGAATGATTGGAACAGGGTGTAACAAGGAGAAACAATTACCACATCAGAATACTCAGTTCATTCTTCATGGCTTAACCTCAGTTAGTAAAAAGGTTAATTAATAATAATTTAATAATAATAATAATAATTTAATCTCCTTTCACTAAATCTCATAACTCTTTCTGGAAATACATTATTAGTGTTGTCATTAGAGTTTACAGGTTTGCTTTCTGCAGAAAATTGCATAATTACAGAACATCTGGCAATCCAATAAAAATTCATTCTATTAATAGTTTTGCTGTGTATGTATCTTGCTATGAGAAGAAAGAAATTGTTATGGAAAATATATAAAAGCCTGTAGACGCCCTGGCAGAGATACATTCAGATGGTGACAGCAAGTGACTTTTAGATGGATCCTTCTGCTTCTGCCCTTGTCTCTTTGACTCTCCTCAGGTAAGGACTCATTTCAGGGTTTTTTCAAATGAACACAATATGAGCTATTCACTGAAGAGTTGGACTTGACCCTTGTGCATCCCTTCCAACTCAGAATATTCTATGAATTAAAAAAAAAAAAAATCTCCTTAAATTTCAGCTATGACACAATAAATTTTCCTTACCTTATGTGCAAGTTGACAAACAGCGAATTTTTTAATGTGTTCATAAGAAAAAACTTTGTTATATAATTAAGTACAGGCTTCAAATCACTGTCTATAAAACTTTTGAAAAAATATGATTCAGTGTTTGAAGGCCTTTTATCTACTTGTTAACAAAGATATATTTCACTCTCCTTAGTTCTTTCTGGACCTAAATGAAATTAGATAACTAAATTTAAAACACATGTCCACCACTACAGTAAATTTTCTCAGTACCTTCCAATTCCAGTTCTTGTCATCATGCTTGGCTACATTTTTCTTTAGCAAAACACTTTTACAAATATAGATATTGATATAATACTATATATATAGTAACCAAATCTTCAGTTTTATCATAATAGTATGAATAAGTGAAACATTATGAAGATAATAAGTATATTGATACACATTGTGTTTAAGTCAATCCTGTCTTGCTGGAAGGGCATCTAAACTTTAAAGCATGATTGAACTCATCAATTTCATTTTCTGATCAAAATAGCTGTCATGAAAGCAAAGAAACAGGTTCACTCAATAGCAGACAAGTAAATAAGTAATCTATTTATTATTTCAGAATAAAAAGCTTTTCAGGAATTACTTGGGATATACTTTGCACTTGAAATTATTAGAATTATAGAATATTAAATATTATAGAAATAACAGATTTGTTTACAGGATTTCTTCTCAGAACTGTGTTTTAAATGCAAAATCATGAAACTACATTCTAGAGAAAATCCTGTTTCTTCTAACCCAGCTCATCCTGGCTCATCATTATGACATTTTTAGTATCAAACTGTAGCAGGCAGTTGTGGGTCTGAGAGAGCTCAAGTGATAGGCAGGAACAGACAGAAAAGTTAAGTCTAAGGAAGCTGTACCAATGGAAGTTCCAATGAGATATGCTGACAGAACTGGTTTGATTTAAAAAATGAGATTTACCATAAATTCTGATCTCCTTTGGAGATCGTGTGCAGGGTCCTGCACCTGGAGAGGGAAAAAAACCCATGCATCCAGACAGGCTGGGGGATGCCCTGATGGAAAGCAGCTCTGCAGAAAAGGACCTGGGGGTCCTGGTGGACAACGAGCTGTCCGTGAGCCAGCATTGTGTCCTTGTGGCCAAGGCAGCCAATGGTATCCTGGGGTGCATTAGGAAGAGCATTGCCAGCAGGTCAAAAGAGATGATCCTCCCCCTCTGTTGAGCCCTGTTGAGGCCACATCTGGAGTAGTTTGTCCAGTTCTGGACTCCCCAGTACAAAAGAGATATGGAGCTCCTAGAGCAGGTCCAGCAGAGGATAACAAAGATTATTAAGGGACTGGAGTATGTCTATTAAGAAGAAACTGTGAGGGAGCTGGGCCTGCCTAACCTGGAGAAAAAATGATTGAGATGACACCCAGTCATCCCTTCCACCCTTAATCTCACAATCCTCTGATTCTGTGAAAAGAACAAATCCATGTATTCATTTAAAAGCAGATTACATCTTATTAATTTAGTAAAAACAGCTTGAACAAACCCAGTTCTCTCAGCCTTTCTTCATGTACTAGGCTGCCCAGTCCTTTGATCATTTTTGTGGCCCTTCTCTGGACCTTCAGCAGCCTGTCAACATCTTCTTTGCATAGTGGAGACCAAAACTGAATACAGTATTCCAAGTGTGGCCTGACAAGCACAAGCCAGGTAGAGTAATGACTTTTTTATCTCTGCTGGTGATGTCCTTGATGAGTCAACTCAGAATCCCGCTGGATTTATTTTCTGCAGCAGCACACTGTTCACTCTTAATAAATTTGTTGTCCACCAGGACTCCCAGGTCCCTTTCCACAGAGATGCTCCTCAGCTGGGTAGATCTCAGCCTTTGCTGCACTCCTGGATGACATTTTCATTTATGCAAGACCTTACACTTGTCCTTGTTGAACTTCATAAGGTTCTTGTTAGCCCACTCTTCCAGCCTATCCAGGTATTGCTGCAGCTGGGTCTCCCTTCTTCACTCCATTTGGTATCATTGAAAAACTTCATTAGGATCCACTTGATCCCATCTTCCAGGCCAGTTATGAACATATTAAACAATGTTGGGCCCAATATCGACTTCTGGGATTCCATTTGTGACAGGTTGCCCTGATAAAACTCATAGAAATAAGTATATATATTTTAATTAGCATTGTAGTTGTTTTGATATTTGTGCCATGTCTACTTCAGTGTATCCAACGATCCATAAACGAAGCTGTTAAAAGAGTGGTTTTAGTTCAAAGAGAAGGGGGAGATGTTGGAACCCAGGGCACAGGGAATATTTCCCTGCCTGTTTTAGAGAGCCCTGACACCTGGTCAGACACTGCTTTTAACCTTCGTCCCTGGGACAAATTGCCAAGGCTTTGGGATGAGTTGGAACATAAGAGTGTGATGTAGATAGCAGTAGTAGTAATAGTTTGTCACTAGGTGAAGAATTTTGTGTTTTAGGATTTTAGTATAAGAGTGAATGGAAGACAAGATGGAGGATTTAGGGTGTTGCCCCATCTCCTTCTTGTTCTTCTTCCACTCCATTTTCTTTTGCATTGTTGGCACAGAGTCATTGGTTAGAGATAGTAGCAGCATAATTGTTACGTGTGTAGATTAGCAGAAGTTATTGGTAGTGAAGTAAAAACAATATACGTGTTAAACAGTAATTGAGTTCAGTATCTTTAAAAGGCCTTGATTTTGGGACTCGGTCATCCATTTTGTGCCTTGCTTTTGTCGTGCTGAGACTAGTGCAGACAGTACATCAATCCCAAGATAAGAAAAGAATAAACAACAGAAACAGAGAAAATCCAGAGTCTTGCTCGTTTTTCACCCTTGCCAGAGAACTCAGGGAGAACTGCCTCCAAAGGGCCCTAGGGGTAAGTTCCCTCCCGAGTTGAGGAAACAGTTGAAGAACCCAACAGGAAAAGGAGCTGTTTACCATTCCCCTGCGGGTTTGTCTGGCCAGTCTGTTCCCCACCCACTGGTCTAAACTGCAATGCATCTATTGTTCTCACCACAAGCAGAGAAGGTTACTTTGTCATAGAGGACAATCAAGTGTTTCAATCACAATTTGCCCTTGGTGAATGCATGCTGGCTTTTCCTGATCACTTGCTTCATCTGATTTGTGTTAGCCCACCAGAGGATTCATTCTGTAACTTTCCCAGAGACAGAAATAAGACTGATAGGTCCAAAATTTCCTGGATTGTCATTTAAGTCCTTTTTGTAGACAGGGGTGTTAGTAGTCTTTCAGTCTTTTCAGATCAGATCAGATCAGACATCCTCTGATCCCCACAGCTTCTAAATTATTATGGAGAATAGCCTCAAAAGAATGTCAGCTAGCTCTTTTAGCACTCTTAGATGAACATTTTTAGGTCCCATTAATTTATAGGGGTCAAGCTCCTATGACAGCTCACACATCAACACTTCCTTCACTGGCAGTGGTTCTGTGTTTGCATCAACCTGGATTTTTGTTCCCAAAGCTGGGAGCCCAGCAGTGCTGGTAAAGACGGGGGTGAAGAAAGTATTGGGAACCTCTGCCCTACAGTGGTGATGTGACTAATTCACACCCTGTTTAACAGATAGGTTCCTACCAATACTTGATACAATATTTTTCTTATTGTGCATTGTGTTCTCTGTTTATTTTGTCACTGTAGTGGAAGAATCATCACATAAGTCAGTCTACTGAGAGAATAACTCATTTGTCAGAATATCAACTGTTTGACGGTTGGAGTGAGGACAGAAATATCTATGAGAATTGCAGGCACTAAAACAATAGAAATCACAGTTCTGTAGTGAACCAATTACAGTAAAGACTCTTGAGGTATTACCTGAGCTCAGAAAGTACACAGTGAAGAAGTGTTTAAAATACTCTGTATGAATATCAATTTCCTTAGGTACACAAAACCGGTTCTCTTAATTTATTCTGATTGTTCACATTCTGTATAGCAATAGCCATTTACTGGAACATAGATGGACATAAGGCCATAAGCCTCTGCTCTCCAGTGTAAAAGGAGGACACTTTTCAAAAAGCCAAAATCCTGCTGGCAGAGATTGTGATAGCAAGATACAAGACAGCTGATAGCAAAATATTAGAAATGCTTATTTAAAATTTTCCAGCTTCTGACAAAATATTGTGAAAACAGCATAATTGGTTGTTGAATTATGCAGCTGCATTTTACCACTATCACAGAAGTTTGTGGGGCTTTTGCCCCACTTTATACGCAAAAAACAAATCACAATTAATCAGATTTACCATATATAGTCCTTCAGAAAGAGGCATTTACAGAAATATTGAGAGTGACCTCTTCTTTGTGTAGAGGTCCTGAATCACATAAACCAGATATTGCTGAAGTCTGAGAGCAGTGTAATTTCATTCTGCTCCCTACACTGTGAAATATAGAACCACTGGTGTCATGAAATCGAAGCAGTATAAAAATGAAAGTTCTTACTGATAGAAGCATGTGCAGTCTATATTAAATTAAGAAGGATGGAAACAGATCTGTGACTTTTGAAGTACATGAAAAACTACAGCACCACTAAAGCCACCAGCAGGTCAAGGGTGTAAATGGAAATAACTACTTTAGGGACAGACTGTTCAGGACCCATATTGAAAACCTGTGTGTCGCATATTTTCACAAAATCAATTTATTTCCAGCAACTTGGGAGCTTTAGGGTTTATGAAATATAGTTATAGCCAACTGTCAGCAAAGAACAAGTTTTCTGAAAGTAGAAAAGCTATTGAAAGCTGTCCCTCTTCAAGATAAACAAAGAAGAAACAAATAAACAAAATTCAAAAGTATTTCCTTCCATGCAAGACTAATGTCTCTTTTGTGATATTTACCTCTTGCAAATAAATGGTTATATCTTTATATATGTGCATGTGTATTTATAAATATGTGTGTGTGAATGTGTGCACACATACTGTACAAAGCACACACATTTCTGTGATCATACAGAGTAAAATATTGGTATGGTTTAATGAAAAATATTTTACTTATTGTTCACAAATGTTTTGCAGAGAAGAGTCTAACATGATTGATAATTTTTTTTGCAGAAGCCTAGATGTACCTAATACATTTTGATATTTTACATTTATTTCAAATTAATTAATAATAAATTCAAACCTCTTTAAAAACAATTTAAAATTAAAAATTGTTTAAATGAAATTATTTTTAAGAAGGGTATGTTAAGTGTTGCACAGTTAAAATTGCATACAAATTAGACAAACTGTACTGTGCAATATGTATTGTTATGGAGGCACAGTCAACAATTAAGCACTACCAAGTCACTCACTCCATTGAAAGGATGCAAAGATATATTAATGATTAAAGAGGTCTCTCACTATTTCTTAACATCTGGTTTGACTCAAAAAACTGAATCAGGTACGAACTATTGGCTATGATTTGAGCAGATTTTGTTTTACTAGACTGACTAATCTCCCTGTTTAGCATTTTTAAAGTCCCATGCTATAACATAATCTAAATTTTGTACCTTGAGACAAAACTCACTGCCCAAATCAGTGCAATTTGTGCTCTCAGTGAAAAAAAAATGAAAAAACGTTTGGGAGTATGCTCACTCTTATTATCCAAAACCCAGTTAGAATGCTGTCTATTACTTCACCACATACATCTATTCTCTTGCAGTGTAATTTTTTTTTTTTTTTTTTTTAATAGGGATAGATCAAGGGATAGTCTTGCTGCAGCCTGGTAACACAAAGGTCTGTATAATTAGAACCTTCAGATGGAAGAAGTTGCCAAACAACTCTCTGCCTTTGATGGTCTCTTAGGGCTGTCTGCAGAAAATGGAAATAGCAAGATTTGGGGCACAGTGCAGCAGCTGAATTGAAGGTCTCAAAAATAGCTTATAAAGCCCTCTTTATTCCTGCCCCTTGTCTGCCTTGCTTGCTTCCTCTTAACTGTTCAAAACATTTAGCAGTAAAGAAGGCAGTCAATAAGTGCAGACATAAAGACTCAGAGATGGTAAAAGTGTTCTCATGTACTGGCAGAGACTAGGATGGATTTATTTACCCTTGAATGGTGCTTCACATCAGGCAAATCAGAGAATCTAATAATACCTTCATTCCAGACTATGATATATTCTTTTTGGGCACCATATTTTCAAGGAAAAGTGTCAGGAAACCCTATTTACTGCCATTTATAGCATAGTGTAGACTGAGTTTCTACTGTTGTCCAGAGAGGGACAGGAAATTGAAAACAGGGCCAAGAAAGGTTTTGCAGCAAGACTATACGTCTGCAAGTGCCAGGAAAGCAGAGAACTTACTTGTTTCTGCAGTGTACATTCTTACTACATTCTGAAATAACCTCTGGAAACCTTAATCTTACCTAAATCACATGAAATGTGTATTTCTATAGGTGTTGTGCTTGGGAAATCCAATTAATATGTAATGAATATTTATATGTATTCAACTACAATAAATTGGATTCATTTAATCTTATCTACTATCAAAATAATGCAAATAATATCTTCACCTGCAATTAATTCCAAGGAAACTGACAGTTAACAAAATTTGCAAGGTAAACCAGATCACTTAAACCAGTTTAAGTCAGGAGTATTTTCTCCCTGAAAGCTTGTGTTCAGAGAGCTGAGTGTTTTCGACTTCCTGCATCTGTTTGATAAAGTTTTGCTCATTACATAATCAATATCATTGTCAAGATTTATTGTTTCTAATATTCCACTGAAGAAACAGTTATACAATGAAAATGTTTATGTATCATATTGATCTGCAGAAATCTTCAATAAAATTAATAGAACATATTTTCTTATAAACTAGAAGAAAAATAAGTACCATCTGACATTCAGACAGGACAGCCAAAGGTGTATTCTCATAACTATTATAAATTTTATGTAATTTTGTCTTTCCATCATCCATTTAAATGTTTTGAAAGCATAATCTCAATGAAAATGTTTCTTTCTCTTTTTTAATTTTTATATTCTTATTAAAATAACTGCAAGAGAATTTTCTAAACTACATGCATTTCTTTAAATAAGAAATAAAAACAGCCTCTTGCAAGTCAAAAATTTCATTAGATATAAGAAAATGAAATACTGGCAGCTTTTTTAAAGAACTGAAGAACAGTAAAGGCCAAGACTCACTGCTGAGCATCTATGGGAAATAAAGTTTGTTACACCAGGTGTCATCTGCTTTCAGAAGTGTTAGAGAGCAGGAATAAGTAAGAGCTATTTGTTTTAAAAGACAAGAGAAAATAAGAGGAAAACATGGAAGTGTGGCATACAATAACAGGAGGTATCACTTGTACAAGAAGCCTATATCAATACAGATTTATTCAGATGCCAGTTAAAAAAATTAGATCTATAGGAACATAAAACTTTCAAATAATTTCCCATTTGATAGAAGATGCATGCACCTTTCTATTTTAAGGCAAAGAAAATAGAAAACCCAATCCCCAAATCTCTATGTAATATTTGCTTTCTTTGTGAAATTCATATTGATTTTCTCTTGCTTTTGTTTGTCTTTGTATTTTGCAATTGCATCTTGGATTTCTACTTATTATTATGGGAAGAAATAAATCACACAGTTATGGTCCTATTGTTTACAGCAACAACTAATTATCCTTTTCTGGAAAATAGCACTACTGAGGTTTCTTGCTGTGAAATTTCTATTCAGTTCCCGGCCAACAGATTTGAATGTTTCTTTATAACAAAGAAACTACACCTCCCACAAGGCAGTGGGAAATAAAATGGAAAATAGAGTTTAGTATTGTGATTAAATAATAGAAACAGAAATGCCTTGGTTCCATTCAAAGACAGAGTATGCTTAGATAGGTCAGACCAATGCATAATAAAATAGTTCTTTTTTCATTATATCCAAATAATCCTACCATAATTAAAATGTTTTTAATACAATAATTTTGAATTACAATTGGATTTAAAATATACTTAAGAAAGCATTCAGAACTTAGAGAGCCTGACCAGGCAGGTTTTGAGGCATAATGAGAATCTGAAATACCATACTAGATGTCCCTTAACCCTAGCAACCTTAAAGAATAAACTAAGAATGAAAGCGATGACAGTACACAGTCAAAGTTTTTTATCCATCATCATCGAAAAGAGCAACCAAAATACATTTTGTGACTGGCTAATGAAATGGATATCACAGATCATAGAGATGGCTTAGTAACTGTTAAATTGAGAGGATATTGGATTGTCCATTGTCACATAAACACAAAATCATTTATTTTTGATAAATTGCCTAGAGCTTTTTAAAGAGTCCATGACCACCTAGACACATATTTAGGGGTTACTGTTGCTTTTGAACTCAAGTTTTACCACATCCATTATGTGATCCTTTTTTTCTTTCTGATCCTAATATATTTTCTTCAATGATTGCTGTTTACTTATTTCCACAGTTCCACAAGTTCTGCATAGATAAAGATGGTGGAAGTGGTGGTTTTCTTTAGTAATAAAGTAGTTAGTGTCATGATCTGACAGCGCAATACCTGTCTAATGTGAGCAAGCTGTCATTTCTTTTGATCCTAAGTTTGTCTTACTAGCTTCAAACATCTTTCTTGGTGTTCAAAATTACTTCTGAGAAATTTGGTAGCCAGTATCATTTTAATTCATCACATATTTCTTGTCTTCCAGTCAAACAAGGCAGACAGAACCTACTTTAGACATACACTTGAGAACTCCATTGACATTCAGGTAATATGTAAAAATGATGGCTTTAATTCAGGCTTTAAAGAAAAATCAATTTTCCAGTGACACATGACACAGCCTGAGTATATATTTGGCTCATGCAATGACAGAGTTGACCTGAAGCCTGAGTGTATTTACTGTTTTTTGCTGTAATAAATATTTTCACGGTAGCTGGTACGAGGCTTTGTTTTGAATTTGAATAGAAACACTCTTGATAACACAGGGATGTTTTAATTTCTTCTGAGCAAGGTCCTTTTTGCCCCCCACAACACCCCACCAGTGAGGAGCCTTGGAGGGAACAGGGAGCTGGGAGGGGACATGGCAGGGACAGCTGGCACCAACTAACCAAAACTGTATTCCAGCCCTCATGATATCATGCTCAGCATATAAAACTGGGGGTTTATATTTTTAAAACCACAAGGGTTTTTTCTCAAATTTGCCTTTCCAATTCTCCTCATGATCCCACCAAAGGGGAAGTGAGGGAGTGGCTGCGTGGTGTGTATTTGCCAGCCTGGGTTAAAACACAACAGAACGAAGAGGTGTATTGAATCTAGCCAGGATGAGGTTAGCTTTCCTCAAAGCAGCCTGTATGAAGCTGTGTGTTTTGAATTTGTGACTAAACCAGAGTTGACAGCACACAAGTGTTTTATTGGTGAACAGGACTCGCACAGAATCCAGGCCTTCTCTGTCTCCCACTCTGCTCTCACAGTGAGTAGGCTAAAGGTGGGCAAGAGATGGAGACACACATGGAAAAGCTGACCAGAACTGAAAAAAGGGATATTTCACACCATATGACACCATGCCCAGCAATAGGAGCTGGGTGGTATTCTTTCCAAAGTAACTTGCTTGCTGAGTGGCTGTGCATCAGTCTGCTTTTTGGACAGAGCAAATGATTATGTCACTTGCTATTGAAAAATCTCCCCTTCCCCTGCGGCCCCCCCTCCACCCCACTTCCTTTTCCTTCACTTAGTGAACGGCTTTTTTCTCGACCCACAAATTTTTCTCACTTTTTCTCTTCTGGTTCTTCTCAGGGTGAGGAGGAGTAAGCAGCTGGGTGGGTGTTTAATTATTAACTAGGATCAACCCACCACAGGAAAAAACCTTTTCTAGTCAATTCCCATTTTTCACATAAATTTATTGTAAAGGTTATTTGTGTTTTAATATTAAGACAATAGAATGCTTAAATTAACTTAATGCTTAAGGTTAACATTATCACATTCCAGACATGAATTAAAGCTTCAAATGGACAATACCTGACTCTAAATTTCTGGCCTAAGCTGTAAATAAGAACTATAATAGCATATTACAACAAGAAGAAAGAACTCTATCACAGTTTGAAACAGAGCAGACCTACAACTATCTGTTTCTTCCTCTTTCAAAAATTTTTTATTACTTTCTAAAAATTACATTTCCTTCGTTTTCCCCATCCTTTCTGACTCAGTACTATTTTCACTGATGTACTTCTGTACACTAATATGGAAATTATATCATTGAAATAGAAGGCAGGAATGAAATGCCAATACTTTCTTTGTAACCGATGGTTTATTCCTATCATGTGTTTCAATGGGAAGACTAAATGTCAAATATTGGTAATTACACGATGAATACATGACATTTTATATATTTGGTGGCTAAGAAGGGAAAAAAATATTCACTGAGACGATATTTTCATTGAAACTCCTGTACGAGTATGAAGATAATCAGTCTCAGTTCAAGTAAAATTTCACATACTCAATACTTTGAGTACCCTAGTACAAACTTAAATACATTGTGTGACATCTGAGAAAGAATGAGTACCATGACTGAAGGGAACAGAAACAGCAATTTTAATTTTTCTGCATGGATTTTTAGTGCTCAAGGAACTTGATTGACAACACTGGCAACTAAAGTCCCTAGTAATATCTATGGAATATATATTTTTAATTCACCTAACCTATAGAGTTTACAGCTATGGATCTCACATTCATATTCAATTTAGATAAGTTTGTTTATATTCATATACTCAGCACCAGGAATTCTCTGTCTCTATCTAATGTTCTAGCTCAGGTAATCAAATAATTTTCATTTGGAGATAAGCAATGTGACAAACTGCCTTTTTACACTTGTCAACCACATATGCTCACCTTTGACACTTAGTCACCAAAGAAACTGCCACTTCTAAGAAACATTAAGCAGCTGCTCCAATTAAGAGTCTTGAAAGTAAAAACTGAATAGATGTGTCTTTTCAACTTTTCCTAAACTGCTATACTCTCCTTCATACGTACAGTAAAAATATTCTATGACTGTGGTAAGAAGTGTTCATATTTGTACCAACAACAGGTTTAAGTTACAGTATTTTTTCTTGAAAAAAGCTGTAAACAAGCGTTTGTACATTAGACAAGGGTGCATTCCATCTACTCAGCACAATGCACTCAGCTTTGTTACAGTGCCCTGGAGAGCCTGCAGTTATTGTGTTTCAAATCCATTGTGCTTGTTATGTAAGACCATATCTTGGTTTTTGTTTTTTTTTCATTACCTTGCTGATAATAAAGGTTGAATTAATGGTACTAATGTCTTGGTTCTTCAGAAAGCCAATAAAACCTCTTGCAGTATAATCAGGTTTCAGACATTATACTTTCATAAATGGAAACTTGGAGGCTTTTTATATCAGCATTGTTTTTATAAAGATTTTCTTAAATCCAGGTGAAAATTTCTCATATTAAACTATCTGATGTTACATGGCTGTACATAAATAATATTGGGAGTCTTGGGAAGACTTGCATAATTTACATGAGATTGCTGTCTTTGAATAGGAAAATCAAGTTTAACTCATGGCAATAAATTTTCATTATACATATGTCACTGTAATGTACTTTTCATCTATCCAGCAGAAAAACCTAATTCAAACTCACCTTTTCACACATCCACAGCTCTGGAACTTGGAATCTGACTCTCCATATAATTAATTGGTAAAAAAATAAGTATCCTTTTCACATAAAAATATTTATTTTTGCATGATGCGTGAAAACCATTTACAGATTCCTTCAAAAATATTACTGGATTTAATTTTGTTTCTTCTGACCCTTTCTTTGATGACAGCATTTTGACCATTTCGTTTACATTTAATTTCTTGGAGAATTAAGACATCATGCAGACTGCAATCTTTAAAACTCATTTGACATATTTTATTTATAGAGGATATATAAAATAAATATTTGAAATATGGTTGAAAATGTAATTCCACATTTTAATTTTGATCTTCTCAAAAGATTAATATTTACTAACAACAAATTGGATGGCTGAGGTAAAAAGATGACTGATGACTTCATATGTGTTTCATTCCATTCTAAAAACACTCTACAACATACAATAAATTTTAGACAGGAATACAGTGTGGAACATCATTCCCTACATTTTAACTTAGTGACTCATCAAAGCACCCATGAAAACCTGCATTAGCATTCTAATTATGATTTTGTAAACGTGATGGACACAAAACTGCTGGGTAATGCTGAGCACTGAAATTTCATCAGTGATATTATAATGATGAAGGGTACTATTATATAAGTGGAAAGATTTTGGTTAAGTGGACTGAATTGGGAGTGTGTGTTGAATCCTGGAAATATCTAATGGCACCTTAAAGATCATTTATTTCCAAACCTCCTGCTGTGGGTTGACACCTTCCAGTAGACCAAGTTGCTGAGAGGCCCATCCAATACGGCATTAAGCACTGCCAGCGATGGGCATCCGCAGCTTCTCTGGGCAACCTGTTCCAGTGCATCACCACCCACAAACCCTAACACCCACGTTAGGAAGTAAAGAATTTCTTCCCAACATCTAATCTAAACCTACTTTCTTTTACTTGGAAGCTATTCCCCTGTAAAGCTATTGTCCTGTAAAACATCCCACTCCACCTGGTTTACAGGCTTCCTTCAGGTACTGACAGCCACAACAAGGTCACCAGACAGACTTTTCCAGACTGAACAATCCCAATTCTCTCAGCCTTTCCTGGTAGGAGAGTTGCTCTATCCCTCTATTCAACTTGGTGTCCCTCCTCTGGGCTCATTACAACAGGTCCACATCCTTCCTGTGATGGGGACCCCAGAATTGGATGCAACACAACAGATGAGGTCTCAAGAGGACAGAGTAGAGGAGCAGAATCCCTCCCTCACCCTGCTGGCCACAGTGCTCTGGCCGCAGCCCAGGACACATTTGGCTTTCTGGGCTGCAAATGCATGTTGCCAGGTCACATCCAGCCTCTTATCCACCAGCACACCCCGGTCCTCCTTGGCTGGGCTGCTCTCCATTAACATACATAATAAGTGTGCCATTGACACAAGATAGGCTAGTCAGTGGTCATGACTGTCAAGAGTTTCAGATTAAGAATATCCAATATAAGACATTTGAATTAAAACATGAAACTCCATTATCTGCTCCATTTAATCTCAAATAATTCTAAAGTTTAGGCTCCATGTTAGTCTAAAGTTACTTGAAATAGTTCAGAGAAGATTAGATGAATATTTGATGTGCTTTGAATTCCTGTTATAAAATAGTTGCAGCTGGCACATACTCACTCACTCAGCTTTGTTTCACTGTGAGCTCAGTCTTCCCATTCGAAGTTGACATCAGTAAAAATGAACACATTCTGTTTGGTTTGTGGTCTAATCTATGCAATTCCAGTAGACTTCTGACTGTGACTGTCATGATATGGACAAAAATGCAATTAATTTCAGTGAGTCTGGCTCCTTTTTGTACATAACCTTTCCCATAGCCCAGTTGCATTCCTGCTTATGCATAAATGTTTTTAATATATTAAGTCCTGCTTTTCAATATGATGAGAAGCATGCTTTATAAATCATTTAAATCTTCTCAGACTAGCACTTCATGCTACAGGAGCGTAAATGCTACTATTTTATGGGATGCACAAATGATTTGTGGAACATTACATGTGTATTTTCAACTTAATCCAGCATAATTCTCTACTTCACTGTATACTTGGGAAGAGAAGGAAGAGGCTATAAACAATAAATGGGTAGTCAGGGATTGCAGAGACTGGCATAGTGGGGAAATGCAGTTTGATAAAAGTAGGATTATACTACAAAGTTTGAGAAGTCAGATCTATTAAAATGCTGATTCCTAGCAACAAAATGAGTAACTGCACATTTAAGATTTTCAAAAACAAGTTAATGTCCAAAATTATTTTTTTCCGAGGAAAACTATACACATTCTAGCACGCATTTTAAAAATCTTACCATGTTTTCCTTTTGTCAAAAAGTCTTACCTTTTATGAAGAAAATCTTGCTTAATGGGGTCATACCATTGTAAATATTTGGTCTAATTGTGGGATATTTTATGTTAACTGCCAATCAACAAATTTGTGGCATATAGCTATGTGGGCTGTTGAGGTTTTTTTTCTAATATATGTGGACACTTCTTTTTTCTATATTTAATCTTGGAACAGATCATATAACTGACATCATATAATATACTGACTAGAAATGCATGTTCATGGCAGAAAAAATTATAGATACTGTTGGAAATATTCTATGCCTTAAAATAGCTAAAGTCATTGATTGATAAGTAAGTTTTCATAAATATTTTATAAAGCAACTAACTTATTATATGCTTGTCTATCCTCACAGCCCTTTGTTGGTTACTAAAATAAAATTACCTGCAGAATCAAATACAAATAAAAAATTTTTTTTATTTGTATTTGATTCTGATCGCTTTAAAAATTATTTCACCACCTTACAGATGTTTGATACACTCATCACTCAATTCTTCCCTGTTCAAAAGAACAATAGTCTATTATGTAAAACAAGATTTTTTTCTATTTTTCAGTTTCTTCCTAGAAAATATGATGACATGTTTCTATTTCAGATTAATTCCTAACTGCTTTTGGTTTTGGCAAAGTTGAAATTTATAGCATTCATACCTTTTGGCTTCCTCTGTTTTTCTCTCCCTTCTTTCTCTTATATGCTTGTCAGAGACTGAAATATTATGGTTCATGGTTTAACCATGGTTATGAAGGAATTTTGGCCATTATGGCCAAACTGTATAAAGAAGCTACAGCCACAGAAGCCCTCCCCTCCCTGAAGATGCCTCCTAAGGAGAACTTAGGACTGTGAGTTAAGCTACCTAAGGGAATACAAGATAAGACACTATTGTTCAATCATCTCAGGTCCAGGAACAAACAAACCAGGCTGAAGGGAATGCCAAACAAGAAAGCCAAACCCATCAGCTGTGCTGAGAATCATCTCTGACTGGGTTCAGGGTGGGGGAGGCCACAGCCCACAGACCCATGTGCTGAGGTCTGTTTACCCAGACTCCCCCAAACGGAGTGGGAAGGGGGAATTTCAAGTGTGTGGCATAATCTTGGTCAGAGGCAGTGAACACCCGTCCTCCATCACACGAACTGGCTCAGTTGTAAATGCCCCCACCCCAGGAAGGCCACATCCATGGGACATTCATGTGAGAGGCAGCTGAGGGGTGCCATAATCCATCAAAGACCCACCAAAGCTCTCCCCAGAGGCCTTGCACCACAAGATACAATGTGATGCAACTGATCCAGACTCTGGTGCAAGACCCAGTGTCAAACTTCCCTCCCTCAGGGCATTCCCGTGTGGCCTGAATTTATATTAATCTGTTGGATTACATGTTTTTTGAGGGACCTTCACCACCAAGAAGACCAGCTAGAGAGGACCAACGGAACATCGTTGGGATTCGTGAAATGGTGATATTTTCTTTAATCTGGCTCTGTCACTATCTTTATTTTCCCCCACCTCTTTTCTATTTCTTTCTCTTCCTTTTCCTCTCTCTCTCATTTTTATTATTTCATAAAATCCATACTATTGACTCTGGCATATGGACTCATTTGCACCTTAATTTGGCCAGACACATTTCTAATACTTTTAATAACCAAACCGTAACAATGCTTCACTAGTATTTGTTGCTCACTGTTAAAAATCATGAATAGTCATAAAAACATTTGACATACTAGCCTAATGAAGTAATAGAATATTTTTTTTATTAAGAGTGTCATTCTTTCTTGCCACATCCTGCAACCTCCAAAATCTCCCCCGAGTAAGCTTCATGCTTCTACAGAGTAAAATCAACCTTCAGTTTCCAGAAAGATAATCACGGAAATACAAGACAAAGGTAAATAATGTAAATAAATGCAATGACTGCCTACTGCAAGTTGTTACAGTCCTTATTTCAAAAATTCTATTGCTTTCACATACTTTTTTTCCTATATGATTAGAAGGTGTGCTCTTGGCATTCATTCCACGTCTCCTGTACTCAAAAAATACATATCACAGTTTTCAGGAGTTGAATGACTTGGAGCTTTTATTTTCCATTTATGGTACAGTATCTTCACACAGTTTATTAGCTTGTGGGGGTTTCTGAGCTCTGTAGTATATTCTGGGCCCAAGATTACTTCCAGTAGAAGACTATCCCTTTCATTTGTGACAGTACCAGCCTGCTAGCAAGACATACAGCAGTATAAAATACCCTAGGATGCCTATTAGCCCTCAGCGTGAAGACAAAAAGTTGACATGTGTTAATTTTGCCTGCCAGTTTGCATCAGTTGGTAATGAATGGATGTGATATATTGTGGTGACATGAAGACAAGCATTCGAGTTTTCTATCAATAGACACTTAATCTGCTTTCTTAACAGTTTAACTGAACAGATCCTCCTTCGCTTTTCTCATCTAGAACCTGATAACATGAGTGTTAACATCACTCAATAAAGAAAACACCATCAAAACTCAGAAAATATGGGCTATACAGGAGAACATTTCTTTTTTCAGTTCATGTGGGCCATTCTGCCCAGGGACTTCCTAGAAAACACAACAGTGCAAAACATGACCTCTTTATCATCTCTCCCATATTTTAGATCACTTGCTTCTAAAGATATACACTGTCTTGAAAAGTGCTTTTTAAAATGCAGCCACAGAAGGTCACAAGTACAGCTCTTGTTTTATACATGGCATCTAATTTCTTTGACACCTTTTCAACATTTTTCATATATTTGTTCATCTATTATTATAGGTGTAACTAAATATCATTATATTTGTAAGTACCTTTTTAGATTTTGTTTACTGTAGTATTTGGACAAAGGTAGATTGAGCATCTTGTGAGATCTGTTTGTTTATTTTCCACTGGATGGCTTTTTTAGCCCAGAATCCATTAAAACCTAACATAATTTTGCCCTGAGCACAAAACCTTCATGAATTCCAGCTAAACTCAGGCCTCTGTAATTCAGGACATTGTCTCTAGCCTTTTTGTCTCCTTGATGCAATTGTAAAAACCCATCATATTACCACTAAGGTCTTTGACTGTGAATAATTTTATCTTTTTTATGACCTTTATTTGCTTGCCACTTGCAAGATTTAATGGACTGTATACTCCTATTTTCTTGTCTTTTCTTATTTTTCATATCCACCCTCATTCATCTTCTGACATCTACTTGCTTCAATGCCTCCTTTTTCTAACTATCCCTTTTATTCTTCTGCAGACTATTCCTTCCATTTTGTTCCTTCCCTAAAGAGTTTTATATTATAAATATGTGAATTCAGTAAATTCTCTGCATGTAATCCAGAAAACAGAGGTTAATTATTTTCAGTTACATCATTTTCATGCCTCAGTTTCCTTACAGTAAGGAACTGGGTAATTGATGATCAAATATTCACATCTACTGCCTGCTCAAATACAGCTGGACTTGTAGGCATGACAGAATTAAACAGCGTGTGAACCTCCTAAAGATTAATTCTGTGAGCAATAATAATCTAACAAATATTTCTTCTCTGTCCAAAAAAAAAATATTCTATTAATTCTGGTGATCTACATATTTACATCTGTATTTAACAAGAGACACTGAAGATATGTGGCATATACTGAAATATTCAATGAAATAAAAATTGACTTGTATATTTACTCAAACAGACTGAATGTGTTTGTATTCCTGTATTACCATCTGTATAGTATTAACAGTATTAACCATATGAAATATTACATGATTTTGAAACTTAGACTATATTTAATACCTAAATATATGCAAAAGATTGTAAAAGAAATCTTATACTGCAGACTCAGCTTTAAGTACCTTTAAAAAGTTAATACATGTTTTCCAAATAGTTTAGGTCTCCTGAGTTAGGTAGAAAACAATGGATGAGAAATTGTCCGGTTCTGAATCCATCTTCCATATTAGATACCTATGCAAGAGCCTCCATTTTAATTGAAATATTTCTCACCAAGTTATAAAGATGAGCTCTGTGGTATTACCAGCTGGGAATATGTACTCATGAAGGAATATGACTGTTTATCTCTTTTAGTTGCCAGACACTTTTGTGGCTAAGTAGATTCTTCCAGGAAGGATCAGTCCTAAGACCTGGTCTTTAGTATTCTGTTTCTCAGTACTCTCTGATTTAGCCTCTCTGACACAGGGATTTTTTATAGGGGTGATCAAATTGTAAAACAGTGTAACTGATCTGAACATAAATGAATAAAGCAACATGACTGCAAAAAATCATAAATGGAAAAATTGGGGGAGAGATATTCACTTTTTTTTTTTTGTTTGTAATTTCAGCCAGGGAATTCAAAATTCTGACTTCTTCTAATATTTACAACCTATTCAAATTTTCCAAATATTTTAGGCATGAATTGCAATTTGATTCAAGCAACAAATATGTAGAGATCCCTGATCTACCTCAATCTTCAATATCAGTATTTTGGTTATGTTCTGGGAACATTCTACTAAATTAGTCACGCCTCTCTTTTCCTCCTCTGTCATGATTTTTCCACAGAAGAGGTCCTTTCCATGTAATGAAGGCCAGGTACTACAGACTATTTCCTAGTGAAAATCCTAGATTGTCAGCAAAGAAATGGATCCTAAAGTCCTGGAGGAAGTATCAGGTGATTGTCTTGCTCATCCAACTGTCTCAAGGCATGAACAACTGCAAACTAATGAATTCTAAAAGATGTTTGTGTAGCTTGTTCTTACTGCTGAAAAGATTTTCCAAACGTCTAACCTAAATACCCTCTCTGCACGTCTGCCATGCATAGAGAGAAAATAATTTTGGAGGTCTTAAAACTGTTCACATTCCCTTGGTCCCTCAAATATTCAGTCTTGGATATCTTTTTCAAACTTCTGGATAAACTCAACACATTTTCTATAGTTCTCATTATTTAAACTTGCTGTCCACTGGACTTTGCCAAAGTACCCATTGTCTTTTTTAGAATCTAAAACCATCTAGCAGCTTGTATTTCTAATTTATGCTTTCCAGTGTGCTCAACTTCTGAACAATATCATGACCCTTGTTCAGTTTGAGATTATAGCCCATGTCTCCTACCTAACTAGACAATACTTCTTCTATATTTAGGCAGCTGATTAATCCTACTAACACGTATCATTTTGTACTTTTCCCTGTTGAATTCCATCTTGGGTTTTTCAGTTCATTTGTTTAAATTGTCAAAACAATTTTCAACTCTGGTCTTGTCACTCAATATACTTGCTGTCTCTTCTAGCTTGATATTGTTTGCAAATCCAATTGGCACACCCTCATTCGTAAATTTCTCCTTCTAACCCCAGTCCTGTGGATCCCGTTCCTTACGTCTGAAATCAAAAGTAAACACTAAAAATATTTCTAAAATATCTCCTGTGGCAAATTATACTCTAACCACAATATTTATGCATATTAAGGTCAAAGATGAGTAATATGAAGGAACCACTTATGCACTTAAATTATCTTACAACTTTACACAGAGGGCATTTATAAATACTGGATAATGCTAGAAATTTATATTACAACCTTATACCAGTATTACAAGTAAAAAATACTAAATTATCTTGTCTATTTATAAATTTCCTTGAATTACATTAGAGCATTCTAAACAAACAGTTGTAAAAAATTATGTCTTTATCATTGTTGCAAAGTGAATTGTGTGAGTTTCAGGTGTAATTCTCTATTAACTGGTTCTAGAAGAACGTTCAGTATTCACTTTTGTATCATATTCCCTTTAACACAGAGAGTGCAAAGTGAATACAAAAATGTAAACACCCTAATTCATGGGAATGGCAAAGACATTTTAGAAATAAACAAATTATATTCATCAAGCATCTTGAAAGCATCTAATTTTTCAAGTGTTTGTTTATATCATACAGCGGTATACTGATGTTCCAATGTTATGGTTTAATTTAGTATTGGTTTTTCCTTTTTCATTTTTTAATATGCTGTTTATTTCAGTTCTGACATGATTTCTGTACACTTCTAAAATTGCCAATATGTGCACATATATCATAAATAACTCTAGTGTGAAATCTCCTGTCTGAGATTAGCCAAGGTCCCACCCCCACAGAATTTACAGTAATGTTAAATAATGGAGTAATTTGATTTTACAAAAGTCTTTTTTTCTTCCCCATCAGAGTGTGGTGTTTCTTTAAAGCATAACATATCAAAGTACTTTCTAATTTTATCTAAAGGATCTGTGGACATTCTCATCCATATAAATGTCTAATCCTTTTTTCAAATCCTTTTAAAATTTTGGCTGCAATGATATCAGTGTTGATCCATTCCACAGCATGGTATGTATTTCCTATTTGTCGTATCTCATGGCAGAACACCTCTGACTGAAGTAGATGATACTTTAGAGCCAAGGAAAACATTCTTCTCTATTTTATCCTACCTATCTTAAGACTCTTTCTTGAGCCATACCAGTTTTTATCCAAAGGTACTCTGCTGCTTATGTGAAGGCTCATGTAAGCCAGACACTGAACAACAACCCACTGCTCCAAAAAACTGGCCCCCTTTCTTCTGACACCTTCCTAGTACAATTCAGGTCCTGCTCTGTGCCTAGTTTGCTGTTCCATTAGCAGAACTTTTAATATAAAATCCAATAATGCAGTAATAATGACACTCCTGTCCAGAGTATACAACAGTAAGGAATGTTACCCAATTTTACAAAAACTCACACATTGGAAGAAATAATTTTATGTTTATTTTTCTAGACATCAGGAAAATGATGCTAATAGAGAAACATGTAAATATTTTTTAAACACATAACTGTTCCTAGTTAAAAATGGACTGTTTTTCTTTTAAGTCATGAAAACAAGATTGGATAGAGTCATAATGAATGTGCATGAACTTTAATCCAAATCTGTGAACTACCTGCTGAAAAAAATGAAAAAAACCTGAGTATATTAAATTCAGCATGATGTCTGAACTGCTGAAAAGTACAATGAACAGCCAGAGTCTACAGAAGGGTTACTAGCAATGACCTAAGCAAATTAACAGACATCCCCTGGGAGGGGAGACAAAATAATCAGTTGATTGCCACAGAATCTGGGTGAGTACTCTTTCCATCTTCAGTGAAGAAGGACAAAATTAAGCACCCAGTCAGTAGCTCTGACATTTCTGACAGGAAAATGACATTCTGAGTAGCAAAAGACCTCAATCAGGTCTGTCAAGGTAACTACCCAACACCTCTTTCAGAAATCATCCACAATAAAAAAATCCACAAAATGGCAGCATTTGTTATGAGCATCCAGAAAGATACTTGGAAGAATAATTTTCCCTGCTGTGTGTTGTTTCCTCTACCACTCAAATTACTCTAAGCATTTGAGTCTACTTTTTAGCCCAACATCAACAACAAATGCTGCAATCATACTATTTATTTCTTACATGTAGAATCCTATATGAAGTTATTTCAATGCTTCTGCAGAAGGGATAATTTTTCTTGTATTTTTCCCTTTCAACAGAAACTTGTTATGGCTACTTTTATTTCCAAATAGTCATACTCAGTAACAGACTTTACTGTAACTGAAGTTTTTTACACTTACCTTTCTGCGGTTCAATTCCAAAGACACATTCATCTCATTTCTTTCCACCACTATCTCTAAAATTCAGTAGTATACTATAGCATACTAATTGAATTGGCACTCATTTCAAGATTAACTACTGTGTTTAAAACACTAGCAAAAGTAATGAAAAATTTAATGCAGCTTAAAACTTTGAATAGATTTCTGTACATGTACATGGTTATAAGCTGCACTTCACTAAAAAGATTTACAGGAACGGCTTCCATCTATAATAGTATATTTTTAATACCATTTTTTGTGTTTCTAAACCTTGCATGATTGAATTTTTTCAATTTTCTTTCAAGGAAATGAGATGGACTTCATGGATTCTGCAGAGTTTTTTCTTTAGTAAGCATATTTTGGGTCAAAATTTTACTGTTGCTCTATAGCATATAGTTTCATTAAGTATGAGTATGTAGGCATACAATAATGGATGTCTCTGAACAGAAGGGAATTAACTTCTGAGTTGTTTGCTTTTATGTAATCTTCAGAGGCAGAATAGAACACCTGAATTATTAGCAGTATGTAGATCTTTCTAAAAATGTTAGATTTTTAAAGAAAAAATTGAAGCTTCTAAACAGCATGGTTAGTATAGATGCATTTGCTACTCATTCTATTCCCTACAATCCCACCTGCAAATATCTTATCTAAACATGTTGAAAGGCAATGGATGGCCCCAGCAAGTGCAATAACACTGCTACCCCAAATGTTTCTTAAATTTGGAATGGAGAAACATAAATTTTCCCATGGACTAGGAGACTGAGGAGATATATATTTTTTTCACCATTTGGTGTACTGAGGTGTTCTGCTAGACTCTACTTAGTACTCTAACTGCAACCCTCATAGTCACATATTAAAAAAAAATAGACTACACATCATAGATGTATGATGTTGGTTTTGCACATTTCTAAGCACTTTTAAAACTAGAACTTCAATAATAAACTCAGTTGGAAACCAGGCTCCAAAACTCAAACACACAAAAAACAGGATAAAGGAGACTATTACAGCTCTCTTTGAAACTTACAAACTATTGCAACATAGCTCTTATCTTAAATTGTGGTTTATCTGCCTGCCATTGTGATATGGATCCTCCAGAAACATCAGGACAGCTTTCCCAGCATACTGAGGGCTTCTAAAGATTGCTCAACACAGGGAAAATAGTGTAAATGAACACTTGCCCATTCTCCTATGGCATCTTCTGCAAAAGGCAGAATGTTGCCACAGTTTTCCAAAATGAGGATCTATGATGAAAATCTTCTACTTTCTATCACAGTCCTCTGAAACATTCTAGATAAGAGATCCTAGAACTGCTTTTTTAAAAGTATTTTATTCTTTCTTCAAGTTATGTCATATCAGACGACAACAACAAAGGAGATGGGTAAGTCTTGAAATTACTTGCAATTTTAATAACTTCATGTGTCCTATAGTTGACATTATACTGTACTTTGTATTCTCAGGTATGCTCTGCAAAGAGCTGCAAAGAAATCCCAGACCTTTATTGGCCTCACATCACAGGAAATATGTTTTCATTACTGTAAACTAACTAATGAACAAAACCCGAAGTCTCACAAGTTCCCTCTACACCCCAAAGATGAATAATTATAGAGAGCAACCTGTGGTAAGTACTCATAGCAAGTTATGAAGTGGCATAAAAACTAAGCTGTAAGTGCCAGGGAAAGGAAGAGGGCTAAAATACTCTGATAATTAAAGATGGGAGGACAGAAACCAACAACAAATAGACAGTAAGCTATGATGTCATTTCAGGTTTTAAGCTCTGACTTTGATCTATTGCCTTGTCTGGAATAAGTTACAGTAAGAGAAGACATGAACCAACTTATTTGTAAGAACATAATAGTGGCTTGGGATAATAATTTCAGAAAAAAAGTAATTTTACAACAGCTATAGGAAAAAAACAGGAACAAATCCTACACATGCCCATAAATCTTGAGCTTATTTAGAGGATGATGACCTGCATCAAGTGAAATACACATCCACCTCTTCCAATCAGCTTCTTCAAGGAGGCTTCTTCTTAATGAGACAGAAACTTCAAAAGAAGATGGTGTATTGGTGATGTAAATTCTTCCTCCTCCCTTGCTGAAGCATTTTCTCAAAACTACAAGTGAGACATCACATGACTTGCTACTGTCTTTAATTATTCAGAACATTTCTGCATGGGATGATCCATTTAAACAGACTTAAGTTCTGACTACAAGTTTTATGCATGATGTTTCTAATGATGAGATGTGTGACAGGGAAGTCACAGGACTTTCTCTTTTTCCTCCACAATTAGATGGTAACTACAGAACATAAATGAAGATGACCTCATAGCTGTGATTTCTCTCCCTTCTACAGATAAGCACGTACAGTTGTCTCTCGCTGCATTATAATGATACAAAAATTAACAAAATGGGAGCAGAATATATTTTTTTCAGTTTGAGTCATCATCTTGGTGATATTTTTCTTAAACACAGACTGAAATTATACTCTCAAAGATCTTAGTGTAACTATGCATCTGTTCTTAAACTTTTCACATCTCTTGCTACTTTCATGAAAAAGATTTCAATCTTTTTTCCCCATAAATCAAATGAAGTTATTAAGTTAATTTTCTTCCATATATTTCAGAATATATAATAGTAGAAAATATGAGTTATATATAGCAAATTGATTTTAAAATATTTTTGAAGTACACAAGCTGTTTTTAAATGGAAATATTGATTTGCATCTATTTTATATAGCATACAAATACCAAGGCACACATTTCTCATTACTTCTTTGGCCTTTTTTTGCTGATGAGAATGAAAGGTAGAGGTTTACATTAAGCCTGAATCATCAGATGCAGAAGCAAGCCTTAATATGACTGCTTCTACAACTCAAGTAAAATGCTATTGACAGTGTCAGCCTATATTATTTACCTAGGGTTGTTTGGGGAAGAAGTAACCTTTTATCTGCCAAAGTAAAGGATCAATGTTGTGTTGAGTTCCTCAGCTTTAATATTTCCACAGCTACATCCTCAAGTGGTTAGGCATCATTTATTTTTGTGTGTATGAAATGCGAAATCAAAAGTTCACTAGAGCACAGTTGAGAGTGGGAGTAATCAGGTCTTCAACCTGGTGATTAAGGTGCTCACATCGTAGGTGAGGAGGACAGGCTGGTTCCAGATCCCGAGCTACTGTCTCTGACTATGCCCAGTACAGACTTGGAACTCCTTGACACCGAGAGAAACTGGCAAGATCTCTGCCATATTCATACTACTAAATGCTCTCAATCTTATTCAAATCACCTTGGCCTCTTTTATCTCTCCAGATGGTGCCTTGGGTCGTGTTGGGTCAAGCCTTGTTCAAGACTGTATCAGAACAGATGATAGACTACAGCAACCAGAAATATTTTCTGACACTCTCTGCTTTACTGATATTAATTAAGATGTATCAATCAAACAATCAAACAATTGTTTCAGGTAAAATTAATAAAATATTTGTTTAATTAAATCACATTCATGTGATTTAATCAACAACTGTTACAGATTCTATTATAAAGTACATGCTTTAATAAAAATAGCACTAGGATGAGAAAGAAAATTATGATTACATTAAGGTTTCAATTAAGATTACATTGGATTCAAAATATTTCATCACCTAAAGTACTATAACAGGTAATCAAAACAAGTTATGATACTGAAAGAGATTATTACAATGTAGTCTCAATTTGGGAAATTTAAAGAGGAGCCTTACCTTTTCCAGTTTATGAATCTCATGAGGTTTAGCAAGATTAAGTGCAAGGTGCAGCAGCTGGGTCGTGGCAACCCCTGATGGCAATACAGGCCGAGGGATGAAGGGATTGAAAGCAGCTGTACTTAGAAAGACTTTGGGTGCTGGTGGATAAGAAACTGGACACAACCCAGCAATGTGCATTTCCAGCCTAGAAAGCTAAAAGTGTCCTGGGCTGCACGGCCAGCAGGGCAGGGGAGAGGATTCTGCCCCTCTGCTCTATTCAGGTGACACACCACCTGCAACAGTGCATCCAGCTCTGGGGTCCTCAGCACAGGAAGGACATGGACCTGTTGGAATGAGCCCAGAGGAAAGACATCAAGTTGAATAGAGGGATAGAGCATTTGTCCTACAAAGCAAGGCTGAGAGAATGGGGATTGTTCAGTCTGGAAAAGGAAAGTCTGTGGGGTGACCTTATCGCGGCCTTCCAGTACCTGAAGGGAACCTACAAGACCAGATGCAGAAGGACTTTTTACAAGTGCATCTAGTGACAGGACCAGGGTGAATGGCTTCAATAGATGTTAGGAAGAAATTCTTTACTGTGGGAGTTGTGATGCAGCCCAGAGAAGCTGTGGGTGCCTCATCCCTGAAGTGTTCAATGCCATGTTGGATGGAGGTTAGTGCAGCTTGGTCTAGTGGAAGCTGTCCCTGACCATGGCAGATGGATTGAATCTAAACGATAGTTACAGTGTCTTCCAACCCCAATCATTATGTGATTCTATGATTTTATATCCCAGACAGCGTTATAACTAATGAAGCCTACTGACTTAGGTGAACACAAGCAAAATTATCTACAGATTGCCAGCATCACTTCTTTTTCTGAGTTTCACCACTCTAGTTTGCTCAAGGCAGCAATTGTATCTCCTTTATTTTGGGAGAAACCAAGCTGCCCTATGTCACATAGGCATATTTTGTTTGCTTCTTTTGTTTTTGCTTTTGCTTTTGTTTGCTTCTCTTCCTTCCATTCACACAGGTATACAGATCATTATCGCAGCCTGAATCCAAGGGTGACTGTTAATTTTATGTGATAGAAATCTTTTAAAAACCACTGCGCTTAGCCCGTAAAGAGCTACTGACAATGGAGTGACTGACACTTATTATCTCACAATACTGGATGGCCCACATCTATACCTTAACATATCCAGCACAGAAAGAGAAAAATCAGTATAACTGGAGATTCAATCAGAAAACAAGTTAGTTTTCAGGATCTTTAGCTCCCAAATTTATTATTTACTAGATGTTGAAGGTTAACATACATGTGATTTCTTCCATCAGTGTTTTGATGGGCAGAACACTGATTTAAGTATTTCACTTGCTGTCCCAACACCACTTTAGAGAAGAAAGACTAGATAGGTGCAGCTGGCTTTATGACAGGGGAAAAATGGCAGGGAAAAAATGGAGAAAAGAAAATCCAACAACTTTTACCTCTGCTGTTTTACAGGGATTATTCTTGATTATTTCTGCTTCAGTAATAATAATCTTCCATGAATTTGTTACAAATTAGATTAGTGGAAATATTAAATTAGAAACAAATCATCCTCTTAACATATCACCTAAATTTGTAATAATAAGAATCACCACCTTGTGATACCACTGTAAAATATCTCTCTGCTCAGAGTTCCCTGCTGATATTTTCTTTCTTGTATATATCATCTCGCTACCTCCTCTACCATATAGTAAATATATACCATATTCCTATACTAAATTCTACAGATGTGCACTTTTTTGGTTGGTTTTTTTTTGTTTGTTTGATTGATTGTTTGTTTTTGTTTTATTTTTTTATTTCTTTGGCTTTTTCTTTCCAGTTTTTGGCACTTTTTTTATTAGCATGTCATTTAGTGCAAAGTCATAAATCTCAAAAAAACCCTAATTTATTCCATTTGATCTGTTTTTTTTATAACCTAAAAGTCAAATAAGTCAACCTGAAGTCAACCTAAAGTCAAAGAAGAAAATCCATCTGGAAACAATTTTTAAACATAACATTAAAAGTCTGAAAGTAATTACATTTTTTATCATTTTTATAATTTTTTTTAAGATGTTCTAGAACCAGATTTTTTCTTTTACTGTTCTACATGGAATATATATCAGACAGCCAGAATAACTGACTTTTCTTTTCCTTTTAAAGTGGTCTTTAATTTCTCACAATTTTGTTGTATGATCACTGAATCTAACACTTCGGTAGTCCCTGTGGTGATGTTTACCTTATAATTTTGTAATCTTGACCGATCTCAGATGCATCTATATTTTATATTTTGTTCCCAGAAGACAGGATACCATTCTATTTTATCTTTCCAATACTCCAATCTGCTTTGAAAATAGGGAATTACTGATGATGATTGCTAATAAGTTTCTTAATCATTAAATAACATTTCACGGCTGCAGCTTTCTTTCATGCTTCAAGATTGTTAGATGTATCCTTTCTAGCTCTTCCTTCTGTAAAAGACAGGCTTCCCGTGACTGATTTGCTGTTTCTTTTTTCTGAATTTCATATTTAGAGAATAAAAAGCAAAACCATGAAGGGATTACATAGACAGTACTGCAAAGACCCTTTTACTTGTTTAACTACATTTACTATTCTACAAAATCATCCCTGCATCCATGTAGGGTTTTTTTCTTCCTAGAATCAAAGATTAGTAAGGCAGCTTTGCTTCTTCACAGTTTTATTTTAACTTAGCATACTGTTACAGGTTTCAAGAGCATTACCTTTTGAGTTCAGGGCCTTCAGTTGCAGCAGTTTTATAGTAAAAGCTGACTTACTAATTTCACAACTCACACTTACTTTTAATGTGAAAAGCATGAAAACTACATTACTTTACTTGTATTAAAAATTGATAGTTAATGTGATACACAGATAACCTCCTTTTTCAGATCAGCCTGAGAAATATAACAACCTTTTTTTGTTAAACATTGTAATTTCCAATGGATTTATCCCTGAAACATATCCACATACTCTCTGATAAGAGATTATTTTAAAAAATAAAAAATATAACCCTTTTTGCCAGAAATATTTCAATGTAGTTATGTTTGCCATTAAATCCATTAATCCAATAGTTAGGCCTGGGTTGTATCATTGTACAGAAATCATATACTTTTTTAAATCAAACAATGACTTATATTCCTCATTTGTTCCAAAGATTT
>VXAX01005974.1:302596-361057 GCA_013399835.1 Leptocoma aspasia
AGAATGCCTATTCCTATGACAGAGTAATGAAAGCACATCATTTTCAAAAGTACAGAGAGGAAATACATGTGCAATTTACGAGAACTTGAGTAGAACTTGTATGTGAAGCTTAACATGTTATTTGCCTCACTTTAAATACAAAGCAATATAGACTACATTTGATAAGCCAGATAAGCAGAAAACTGACAAGTAATAAAAATCAATGCAAGTGCTTGGGCTCCATGAAAATTAACTATATTTAAAGCCAAATCTTGGAAGGCAGCAAGTACCTTTTTACAGCAGTGAACACTAATATGGCATGTAAATGTGCACAAATTCAGACTTCTTTATTCCTGTGCTTACTGGGTTTGAGCATTTTGCAGAAGCCCCTCAGCACCCTGCTGAAGTTCAACCTTGGTAGCAGTGCTGCAGCTGTCAAATGCAAGAGTTAGATGACGCCTGTTATTCTGTCGTAAATGCCATGAGAACATGTGCTAATATTTACAGTTGTGGACTCCTTTCTTAAAACTATTGGGGGGGGAAAGGGTTGGAAAAAAAAAGGCAGAAAATCAATTCAGAATTACTGTGAAAATTGTAGTTTTTTCCCTTAAAAATCATATTAGAGCAGATTTACTTTACCCTTCCCTAAAAAATAGTGTTACCGGCCAGTATTCATTAAATGCACAAATGAATTCTAAAACTAGAATTCGTTCTCAAAGGAAAGCACAAGACGTTTTTTATCCAACATCATGAGGAAAATGGAGCTCTGGTAGATTGATGGAGTCTCAGCAAAGGAGTAGATGTGTGCAGTTCCCTCATTTGTCTCACTTGATACTGTGCTGTTGAGCTATAATCAAGCTTTTCATCCAATATGAGTCAACCAGGATCATAGAATCACAGAATGCTCTGGGTTGTAAAGGGCCTGAAAGATAATTTAGTTCCAGCCCCACTGCCGTGGGCCAGGACACCTTCCACTAGACCAAGTTGCTCAGGTTTCTGTCCAACTGTATCTGGGAGGCAAAGAAATCACCAAAGTAATAGTCTCTGAGCAGAATGGAAAACATTTGAAAAGGTGGTAACTTAGGATAGAAAAATGGATACATCATGATCCCCAGTCCTGATGGGGTCCAAAAGGTCGTGACAATGTACAAGCTAAATTAAGTTAAGGGCATCTGAGGAATGAGACCAGAAGAAAAGAATAAGCACAACGGTATCCTGAGTATTTAGGAAAACAGTGATAAAACTAATTCAGATTCCTAGTGACTATCCAAAAATGTAGGAGGAGAATCGAGATGTAAGACTTGAAAATACTCTTATAAAATGATGACTGTCTAGAAGAAGAAGGAGATTTTCAGTGGTGATGAATTAAATCAATGGAAAGGTCATCTGCAGAAATACAGACTACAACATCAAGCCAGAAATAAGTGTTAGAATGTGTCATAAAGACAGTTAGAGTTGGAGTAGATGACGTGGAAAATTAAGCAGTATGATCTGAGTACAAACAGAAAAAAAAATGAAGCTTTTTATTTAATCCATCATTTAGAAATGGAANGCCAATATTTTAAAGGCAAAAATTATAGGAATAGCCATCATCATGAATGACATAATGCTCCCAATGAAGGACTCCAGATCCTGACCACTCAGATCAGCAAAGTCTACCACTAACATTAGCATCAAACCACTGACTCCATGACCTAGAGGAGAAAGGGTGATTATAACACCAGGAAACGTGCTAGAAACTAGGAAGTAAGTTACAATTTTAATTGTATTATTGCTATTACGATGACTTTTTCTGAATGTAAGTACCCTACCTGCATTGTTATTAATCATTTTTTCNCATCATGAGGAAAATGGAGCTCTGGTAGATTGATGGAGTCTCAGCAAAGGAGTAGATGTGTGCAGTTCCCTCATTTGTCTCACTTGATACTGTGCTGTTGAGCTATAATCAAGCTTTTCATCCAATATGAGTCAACCAGGATCATAGAATCACAGAATGCTCTGGGTTGTAAAGGGCCTGAAAGATAATTTAGTTCCAGCCCCACTGCCGTGGGCCAGGACACCTTCCACTAGACCAAGTTGCTCAGGTTTCTGTCCAACTGTATCTGGGAGGCAAAGAAATCACCAAAGTAATAGTCTCTGAGCAGAATGGAAAACATTTGAAAAGGTGGTAACTTAGGATAGAAAAATGGATACATCATGATCCCCAGTCCTGATGGGGTCCAAAAGGTCGTGACAATGTACAAGCTAAATTAAGTTAAGGGCATCTGAGGAATGAGACCAGAAGAAAAGAATAAGCACAACGGTATCCTGAGTATTTAGGAAAACAGTGATAAAACTAATTCAGATTCCTAGTGACTATCCAAAAATGTAGGAGGAGAATCGAGATGTAAGACTTGAAAATACTCTTATAAAATGATGACTGTCTAGAAGAAGAAGGAGATTTTCAGTGGTGATGAATTAAATCAATGGAAAGGTCATCTGCAGAAATACAGACTACAACATCAAGCCAGAAATAAGTGTTAGAATGTGTCATAAAGACAGTTAGAGTTGGAGTAGATGACGTGGAAAATTAAGCAGTATGATCTGAGTACAAACAGAAAAAAAAATGAAGCTTTTTATTTAATCCATCATTTAGAAATGGAAGGCGTATGCACTGTTGGTTGTGGAGCAAAGAGGGTCAGTAGCCACATTTGAGACAGGAGAAATATCTTGAAATTATTGACTGCAGATGCCTCTCTGTTTATAAAATTAGTTGCCTATTCTTGTATGTACAGTCACACAGCCTGAAGTTCTAACCACTTTCCTACATTTTGAACACTTCATTGCCAATATTACAGATTAATATAATGCAGCCACAGTGCACTCCAGAATTTTAAAATGAAAGAGTAATTGTAATATTCTATTGTAGTTTATTTTCAGTCAATTACACAGTTTTTTTCTTTTTAGCTAGAGTAAACCTTGAAGCTTATTTTAAACTGGAATGACAAGGTGGTATACAACTTTTTAATCATCCTACAATGGTGATGGTTGCTTTAGTTGAATTTATCAGCTATTTTATACATATATATATATATATATATAATTTATATATATATAATTTATATTTTCTCAGCTTTCCNCTAGACTATTAAGATTTTGCTAACAATCTGTTAGTAACTGTTGGCTTAAGTTGAATATCTATAAACTAGTTCCTACTGTTTTGCCTCTAAACAGTACTTTGAATGCAGCCACAATACCTGTGTGATGAAATGTATACATTTCATATGGGAAAAGAAGTCTCTTAAATTCTTCATATTTACTGGAGGACTATACACTGTGTATTCTGAGTGGATATTGGCATTGTTTGCATTAAAAGGTATAACAATAAATAAAGTGTGTAAAGCTCTAATTAATCACTTATACATAAGACTTCCTGGAGATTTTGAAATGTGGAGATGTGAATTTGTGGCTACTTGCCTTTTCCCTGTACCATTTTTTCCTCACAAAAAGCTGCAATTCTAGATTATTATATGATATTGATGTAGTCATCTGCATGAGTATTCCAGTGGAGTTTCTGGATATGTTTAATTTTTGGTTTGGTTGTCAAATCACATTTTTTTATACACTTCTAATACGAAAGCAAAAACTAGCAAAATTATAAACAAAGGCCGGTTAATTAGTATTTCACTCAGCTCTAGTTACACTTTTTTTTATCCTAATTTTGAGGTTATTTATCAAGCTCACATGCTCAATAGACGTCTCTTATCATGTATTTTCAGTGCCATGCTTCTTCTTATGGTCAAGAGCCTCTGTAGACAACTTCAAATATTTTATAGAACATTTGGTACTCTTAGTATTTTTCAGTTTTGATCTTTTAGATTATTAGGATGTTTGTAAATCTGACTAACACCTTTTCAAAATATGTTCTAGTTTGTAAAGCTAAATAAAGCAACATAAATGAATTTTCCAAAGAAACAGAGAGAAATGGTGTGAGGTAATATTTGACTTCCAAAGTATCTTGATCTTGTCAGATGAGTAGCATCCCACACAGAAATAAAGAAAATGGCACAATAGTTCTACAACTTGCAATGAAAGTTATTTCTTCCAGTGAAAAACAAAGCCAAAAAGGAATGCAGAATTATGTTAATATCTGTACACAGAGACACAGAAGAGGGAGAGGATAACTTGACACCAATCACATGGTAAATGTAGCATTTCTAAATGTATGACCATTGCTTTCAGAAGAGGAATACTGGACGCTTTTCAAATTCACCAGAATTTAAAAACAGAAAAAATACAATAAGCAATCCATATTTACCTTGCTTTTATTTTTGGTTTGGTTGTTGAATTATGCTAATTCATATCAGTAGGATATGAATTAGCGTAAATCTATAATAAGGAAGCTACCAGAGTAAAACTTATGGCTTGTAGTACAGGGACCTGCTAGCCCAGGGAGAGAATGAGCTATGTGTTATGTCTGGGACGCAGTACGGGATTAGACTAAAGTGGCACACTTTCATTTTTCTTCACCATTTAGGAGACAGAGGAGCAGATCTTGCATCCTGAACCTGTAGGTAATAGAATGCACTTCTACATATGTATATGGCTTATTCCAGGATGAAAGTTCCCCTTCCTCTAAGACTGCTCCAAGTGGAGTTTTCTTACTGGGCTTGAATCTTCATGGGTATTTAATACAGCAGGTTAACAGAGCTTCTTCAGCTGGGCAAATATAAGATAAAAAACCCTCAGAGAACTGCAAACAATATTTGACAATACTTCCTGAAGAAATATGCATTCTTTAGAGTTTTTTTTCCTGCCTGCTATATTTCAGGTGTCTGTAGCAGATTGTAAATGTTATGTGACTTCATGAAAAGGGAAAAAAAGGTCATTTGCAGTAATCAATGTTAGCCACACAAAACAAGAGCAATCAGCTTGCCATTTTACATAACACCCGTGCCACACAGCTCTACCTCACAAATGCACTGCAGCTGTTCTGTATGTTAGTTAAGGCTGATTTAGATATGCAGTTAAGCAGTAATCTCTAATTCCTCTCAAATATTTTGATTTAATCCCAGATCACATATGGATATTATTTTTTCAAAATATATTTTTGCAGTCTTAAACAGAGACCATACTTTTGGTTTATTTTCTTTTGCATTGAGATGATATATTTAGGTGCTACAATCACATCTGCTAGAAGCCACATAAATATCTGTGTTTCTGATAGGCGCTTTCCTCTTTTTTTTCCTTTTTTTTTTTTTTTGCCTCTGCTTAATTGTTTTCTTGATATTAATTTTTTTTTCTTTATGTGTTGCAAATTTCCTACCCAGGCTTGGACAGTTCAGCAAAGAAATCTGAGTTGGAGAGAAATACTCAAGACTGCCAATCATGAATGTCACCACAAGCAATGACAAGACTATTGGGGAAGACGACATTCTTTTGTTAAATGATCACGAAAGAAACTCTGTTTTCATCTTGCCTCCCTAACAAGAAGATACAGAACATCACATAATTTACTATTCTCATGTTTGCAGGTGAAATTCTGTAAATAGGCTATGGTAGAAGCTACAACTTTGCATGTGAGTTTGATTTTATCATGTTGTGGATACATACAACCTTTTTCTTCTGTATTGTATATAAAGATATTGTGAAAATGGAAAAAATGAACTATTTCAGCACATCATAACCAAACACAAGTTAATTTACTTCAGACTAATGATTTGTTTACTTTTACAGTTTACATTCACGAAACCTGATTCTTTTGGAGTGTTTTTATACAGTTATGTTGATTTTATATATCTATATGTCATGTATATAAGCAGCTACATCTCTTGATCTGTACTCCTACTATATCATCATGAAGACAGTAGTTCTGCAAGATATTGAAGCAGAGATTACTAATTTGAATATTTAGTGAAATCTGAAGTATCAATATTGTCCCCTAAGTAGCAAATATAAGGTAGTGATGTTGATACACTCTTTACATTGTGTTAAATGTTCTTGACTGAGTATTTATATTTAAGGAATATAAAAGATAATATAAAGACAGCATTTCTTTTTGTTAACTTTGTCAGGCAGTGGTAACTCGTGGAATTTGTATAACATTAATCCCACAGGTGTTTCTTTTATCCAAGTGTTCTTTAAAAAGGAATATTATTACCATGAAACATGAGTAGGTTAGGAAGAACATGGACCCGCTGGAGTGAGTCCAGAGGAAAGCCACAAAGATGATCAGAGGGATGGAGCACCCTATCAAGTGATAGGGAGCTCCATCCCATCAAGAGGGATGGAGCTCTCCTATCAAGAGAGAGTGGGGATCATTCCGCCAAGAGAGGAGTCAAAGTAGTTATTGATTTATTCATTCTGCAAATTATACACAAACTGGTCCAAACATGCATAACAAAAATATTTTAAAATATATTTTTACTTTTAAAAATTTATCCAGAAATGCACAAATTGCTTCAGTTCCTTCTTTATTCCATTTATCAAAATAATAATTCACAGTCTTTCATTCCTCTGTCAAGAGATGGTCACTAGTACATATCTATGATGAACTTGCCTGGAATAAGTGCTAAAGTCTTCTAAAACATTAACAAGAGTAAAACATGTAAGTGGAAATGTACTGAATCTACATATTTTGGTATATTTAGAATTTTAACTATTATTTGAAAACTTAAACCAAAAATTGCACTGAAGAAACTTGTTCTCTTGATCACACTTCACCTTGCTTCACATATTATCCTGATTATTATCAATATCATTATTATTTCTTCTGACTGAATGTAAAGAGTCCAAAGTCTTATGTTAATCTATAATCTTATGTTAATCTATACCTAAAGAAATTAAATCTGAATCTTTGTGAATCAAAGGTTATTTGTACATTTCTAATTAGATTGTGGTGTGCCTTATCAAGCTAATATTTTCCTGTGAAATATAAGAGGAGAACCTGTGGCATTGACTTCAGTATGGATTGAAAAACACAATAAAATACTTAAAAGAGAAAGAACACTGACTGGAATGTTTTCGTTGTAATTTCTATCTAGATTTCTATCTAGATTAGTGTTTCAGATATACATCACACTTTTCTTTACAGTTCAGGTACAGTTCTGCAAGCAGAACACAGCAGCTTCATATTTCAGTTCATTACTTAAGTCAAACCCCACGGTAACTCTACAAAGTAGGTTTCAATTTATTTTATTCAGTTGATTTCACCTGTCTGGGGAATTCTCTTTGGAATTTAAAACAAGCCCAGAGGGCTGTCTTACTGAAAGATAATAACAAAAAAGAGAAAAAGCAGAAAGTTCATGTGCTGAGCAACAGTCATCATTTACCCTTTCAGCATATAACAATATAGTAAAGGAATATGATAAACTGTTTCCAAATAGCAGCAGAGATTTGATAAAATTTTAGAGAAATATGATATTACTATTTTATACTTCTTAAGTTGCTAACATTTTTTGTGGCCTAATTCTTTTTGACAAGTGGAAGGCAGAAACTCTCCATTAAATGGGAGAGTAAGCAGAGGTGCTATTTTAACAGTTAAACGAGTTTTCTGATCTCACAGGATGTTAAAACCATGTCCTAAGAGAAATTTCCTTGACTTATCTATCTTTTCTGGTCATTTTACCATCTCATAGAGACCTCTGGCAATTGCAGCAACTGATGCATGAAAAGCTCATACTCAAAATGTTTTTAGTACATTTTGTTTTCTTGGCTTATAATTTACCTCAAAGCAAAGAGAAGCAGCAAGGCTAGGAAGCTCTCTAGCTCTACAAAACTGTGTGCTGTAGAATAACCAGATTTCCTGGACCACAATTTAAAAGCATCTAACACAATTGTCCTAGAACTTCTTTTACTCATTCTGATTTAAAAAGTAATAGAAAGTTCTGAAATGCTTACCATCCTCTCAAAGCACCACGAAAAATATAACACATTATCTTCACATCAATACCCATAGCACGGATGTTTCTTCATACACATATTTCAAGAAAGAATATTCATTTTTTATTTTTTTTAGAAAATCTGGATGTAGTACAATTTCTCATTTTAATTCAGTATAAATATAATAAAAAGAGTTCTGCTCTTATATAATCTTATATTAACATTAGTGTCACAGGCTATCCATACAGGTATAGTTACAATTATTTGTATTAATCAAGCAAACAAAGCTATTTTTTTAGTATTTTTAAATTTCTTTATGGGTTTGCTTAATATTCTGGACAGCATATCAATGGCACCTCCTTTATTCTGGAAATCAGAATTAAAGGTATGATGGGAGTTTAGATAGTAACAGCTTAAATAGGAAAATTAATTTAGTTGCAACTGTTTTTTTCCAAAACCAAGAAAACAAACCAGGGTGTTTGAATTACTAAGTCTATAAAAGAAAAGAATAACAGAAGTTCATAATGTTTTGTCTTTGAAGAGAACTACATTTGCTACTTGATTAAAAAAAATCTGCTCTGATTGAGATTCTTAGCATTTCTAATTCTTAGTAGGACTGCTGCTCAAAACATATTTTCGAACAAAATTTATGTTAATTTATTTCTGTAGTGTTTTAGGAGCAGGAAAGTATACTTTAGAGGTTGCTAAGAGCTAATTAATTTAAATATTACTGGCAATAGCAAGTAACCAAATTATAAATAATTATGTACTTATCTACCTATTCATTCTAATATACCTGGATTTTTATTTAAAATAAAGGAACAAAAACACAATAGATATAATGTACACTGAACTACGAGTGTTTTCACATGCAGTCTTTGAAGCTGATTAACAGAACTGTGACAGCAGAATTACAGTAATGATTTACTGAAACCAAAAAGTCAGGTTTTTACCAGTGACCACTGGTCTCTTAATAAAATTAACAAAGTTTTACAGAGCCAAAATATGGGAAAGATTTCAGGGAGACACCAAAATGTGCCAAAAAGTTAAACAATAAAAATGCTTTTATCTGTGAAGCCTTGTTAGGAAGGGCTACATTTGCTCTAGTGTTTTGCATATGGTATGGCATTGGTATTGGGTATTATCAGCAATCTTAAAATTATAATGAGAAGTAAAATCTTTCTATACAAAAAAAAAAACCCTAACCTGGTTCTTGTAAACAGAAACTTTCTCATTTTGTTCTCTGTGAGTGAGAGATTTGTAGGGGTCTTTAACCTTTGAGTGAAATGTCTTGTATATTGTGTTCAGCTTTTAATGAGTCAACGAAGATACTGTAAATGGGACCAGAGAAAAAAGACAGGAAAGCAAGCAAGGAAGGAAAACACAGAGAAAAGAAAGATTAAAACCAAACCCAAAGTTCAGTATGAAACAGACAGGGATTAACAGGGTATTACACTCAAATTATTTTGAATGTACGTGACAATAGGAAAAAGATTGCTTCCTGTTACCTTAGCCCCTCAAAAGCTGCAGTCTGAGAGTCACACTGTCCAAGAAATTATGACCTCAGGTCATAATTTATGAGGTATAAAAACAACATTGGATAAATAAGAACTTATAGTGGTAAATTTCTTATTGCCTTAAGATTCTTCAACAAAGAAGGTAATTCAGAATTGTAACATTTTAAAAGTGGTATTTTTTTTAAAGAACACACTCTAAATATATCATTCTGTCATCATTGCCAGAATTTCACTGAACATGTGCACATTTCTCAGACTAAACTTTTTTTCTGGTTTCTTTGGCATCTGAATATGTTTATAAAGAAATGATAAGAGATTATGAACATTTTAATGGAACAAAAAATACTTAAGTTGAAATTTTGTTCATAAAACTCTTGTTTTCACTCCAAATGTGCTCATATTTCTGGCAAACACAGGAAAAAAATCTGTTTATAACCAATTTCCATATTTTTTTGTGTTTTTTAAGAAATAAATAATGAAAAATACTCTTGGGACCTTGAACATAATGGAGAAGATGTTATTTTGTTTGGAACACATTAACTAAGTGGGGTATTTTTTATCCAATATTTTAAATTATTCATATATTTTTTAGTTTAGTAATGTGCAGAATGAACAGTGTCAGAGAACAGAGCCACTTCTTTACACGGGAGTCTAAGCTAAAGGTCACCACTTATGGAAAAGAACTTGTGAAGGTCAAATTCAGTATGAGAGAAGAGTCCAAATAAAATGAACCTTAGGCAAATATAAATACTTCCTTGGACATTTATTACAGAATGTTAATAAAATGACAAGCCAAATACTGAGCAACCTTTGAGGTTAGACTTTAATGGGTATAAGGACTTCACTACTCTCAAAAAAATTTCTGGGGACCTCATCTTGTCTTGAAAATAATCAAAGTTTTGCTATTTGATTTAAATTTCTAAGAGAATTCAGAATTGACTGAAGTGTCCTAAATAGTGATCTCAACCATTTCCCATTAGGTAGTAGAGTTCACACTCACCAATTCTGTCTTGGGGGAGTTTCTAGTTCCATAATTATTTGTGGTTAGAAATATGCCACCAGTTTTACACGTGTCACTAAAGCTTAGTGGGAGGAAGGAGAGAGACATTAGAGATTGCCCAAAAGAAAGATGGGATCCTGATATATACTAAGAATATATCATTGTCCATAATTTAGCTATTTTATGGTCATTTTTTCATAATGCTATCTCATTTGTAGAGGAAACAGTCCACCATAATACTTGTATAAATCATAAGTATTGCTGGGATTGCTAAATGGCTCTAAAGCCAGATGTAATTGCTAATTAAGTATCTTGTAAACAGTGAAGTCTCTGGAAAAATTCACTCAAGGGGTTGGTTTCACAAGCTCCCAAACATCTAGTATTTCCTGTAACAAAGGCAGCTAACTGCCTAGGAGTAGTACATATGCTTTACAGTGATCACCATGAAGACACCTCAGGCAACACATATTTCTTTAATAGACTTTTGTGTCTGACTTTCTTTTCAGGTAGTTCATGTCAGTTTTCAAAATGGCTGACGGTACTTCAGGCATTCGTATTATATTTCAGTACAAGAAAGTACATAAGAGTTTATTTTATTTTGTGAATATTTTTTTGTATTCACACCACCTTTTCACAGTTTTGTTTTGTTTTGTTTTGTTTTAAATAGGTCTTTGACCCATAGAAAAAGCTGATTTGTCAGAAATTAACTTGCTGGCAATGACCTGTTATATGCTACCATACCTTCTTCTAATTAATGCTCATTTCTCTGTGCTTGTTATTATCAACTACCATTGGCCAAGATAAGATCTCTGAAAGTTGAATCCAGTTCTTATCTACCTGAGGGTGATTTTATAAAGTCTACTTATAGGCGATTTCTTCTTCATTAGAATGAGCTCTTTAGTAAAACTAGTTTATGTTGATAAATTGAGATTATACCTTATGATCACAATTTGGATGAAATACCATAAAGACATCAACATAATTTATATAGAAATTGTTTCTTGGAATCAAATCCTCTGTATCATCAAAACCAGTGAAGTCTTGCAGTATGTTCCTCTCCTGTCTGTATGGCATGGTAGCAGTAATACTGTAGTAGCACAGAGTGCTTAAACTCCCTGCTCCACTCTCGGTTGTGGTTCCAGGGCACCTTGGATATCAGTGCCAGTACATGCAAGGCATGGTAGATTTTCATAGCCATACAAAGAGGAATTTGCATTAGCTAGCAAAAATACCATTACATATTGTTGTTGGGCATAAGTACCTGTTTTTCCAATGAGCACCATGTCCAGCCTGACTTGTCACATGCAGAGTTCTGCAAAGATTCAGCTAAGCATAAGGTCTCATTTTCACTGGGAAGAGACTTCTGCCAGAGATAGAAATGTCCTATGTAGCAGGGGAGAGAGTACTATATTACTTCTCAGTGAAAAAAAAAGCTTAATTTAATTAAAAATAGGTATGGTGGCCACTCAAAGAGACATGTTATGAGGTTGCAAAGACAGAAATGATTGTGACAAGAAAATAATTCACTCAGGATTGTTGGCTGCTGCTAGAAGCATAAATACTGTCTTGGTCAGCGCAAGTCTGGGGACTATTTAGTTATAGCTCACTGCACCAACTCCTGTGGATGTGGTTATTGGTTAGTGATGGCTCAAGCTGATCATGCTAACAGCATTTCCCTGCTCTAGAAGCTCAGCTGCCCTAGCCACAGCCAGTAACTCCATTTTAGGAGTTATCTATCTTTGCCATATCACGTCACTTTTTTTTTTCACCTTCTTTGGTACAAGATATCAATCTTCAGTACCAGTTAGAGTACAAAGCCTCTGAGTTTGGAGCTAATACAGGCCCAGTGCTATCTGACGGCTGTTGAAGTTTCCCTGTAAAACACAGCATGAATGTTTTCCCTGTTTCCATTTTCTCTATATTTTTCTTGCCCATTGGCAACAGTGCTTGATGTCAAACTGTTCTGTACTACATCAGAAGAATGTCTAACCTTACCATGAAATGACTTTTGCATAAATAGTCTTTTAGGACACTTCTGACAGCAGCAATATTTGTATGTTTAGCAGATAACATTAAACCCAACATTGGGACTGACAATTAAATGCTTTTAATTTTGAAATCTGCAACAAATTAATGCTATTTGCAAGCGAACTAAAACAAGAGCCTGCCTAAAGGAATACTCAAAAATTGCATCACTCTGTTTTGAATTGTGGGAGAACTGGATTCATTATTGCATGGGAACTTTTCAATCTTAGACTAAAACCAGTTTATATCCTCTTCTAATACTTACATGAACTGCAAGAGAAGCTTCCTAAGATTTTGAGCTTAGCCTTCTTATAGGGCATAAAATACCTCATTTCAATTCTCCTTCCTGCATAAAGTTTGAACACTAACAAACGTACTTCCAGAGCAAAGGCTTGGACAGTCATGGTGCTAAACTGGATTGCCTTGAGTCTACCTAACACAACTACCCTCTCTTTGTCTTTGCTTCTTTTCTCTATTTCATTGCCATTATTTTTTCTTTTACTCAATTTTTATGTTCCTCTCACCTGTGTTTCTATTATTCACTCTTGTTCTGTCAGTTTTATCCATCACTAATGGCTGCAGTGCTTTGTTTTGCTCTCTTGTAGTATCTGTTCATGTTAGACCTACCACTCTCTATTCTATAGTCCTTCTTTTGCCCATTTGCTTTCTTCTATTTTAGAATATTATAATACCGTACTGACCCCTTGTATCTACCGCAACCCACAAATGAAAAACCTTATTCTTCCTTTTCAATACTTTGCCATTCTACTTTATAATACAGAAAATAATAGTGATGGCATTTTGTTTTCTTACTTCAGGACATAAACAAGAAGAATTGAGGAGGGGAAGAGAGGGACAGAGGGAGGGAGGGAGGGAGGGAGGGAGGAGGGGAAGCAGGGTGTCACTTGTTAGTTCACCTAACATCTCATGGGTGTCAGGTGAAGAAAATAATAGAAAAATGAGTTGTACAAGTAAAAAAATCAAATTAATAAGTAGAAGCAGTTCCTGGGGGGCTGACAAGCAACCTTTCTGTACATGTTAGCTAGAAGTAATTGCAAGTCATTTGGGCCATAAATTGCTCCTTGGCTTTCTTTTGAAGCTTCTTTCAGTTACTGTTGACATTCATCTTACCACTACAAACCTGAAGCTCTTCTTTGAGGTTACTAGTAGCAATTCTGAAAACTGACGCTTTTTTCACACAACTATTGCTCTACTTTTGCTGCAGCTCTGGCAACTAATGTTCACAGCTGGAAACAGTAGAGGCTATTTATTTTTTTCTAAACTTATCAGGCATTAGAAATAAACCTGAAGGTGAACCTTCCCATTGGATTAATTTGATTTAAAACTTCTTTGAACAAACCTCTATGCATATATGTAGGGAAAAAACCCTAGAATTTCCTATACTTTGATCACATAAACCATTTAACTAAATGTTCTTTAGGGAGGAAAAGCTAGCAGCTTTTAATGATGTAAAAATTTACAATAGGTTTGAATTAAAAGACAAGTGGTTTTTTTTAAGATGCATTCTGGAACAAAAAAAAAAAGAAACAAACTGTATCAAATTGCCTGAAATAGGTCATGATTTGTGTATGTTGACTGATTTTGACCAAAGCATTAATGTATTTAGCAGTATATAAAAGCAATTCTATATGTACCTGACCTCTCTGTATAGTTATAATTTTTATTTTATTTATATATTTATTTTATATTATTTATTTTATAAATGATTGATTGATTGATTGATTGAGTATTGCCCAGTCATTTGGACTGTATAGAATCTTATATTTTCCCTTGCATTTTTGCTGACATGTAGCATATATTAAAGTCTATTAAAAGCAAGATTACTTATGTACTTGGACTGATTTATTTTATTTTCTATGGTTTTTTTCAATGTTTTGTGATTTAAAATCCCCCTTGAAGCCCTTAGTTTTTTAAGTTATACACTGTATAGGACTTCCTTTATTCACTTGTCATCTTCTATATTATGCTGTGCATAAAAAGATTTTGTGTGTGTGCACTGCATTTCCAAAGTCTGTTAGTACACTTAAGAATAGTTGTTATATATGTAGCTCTAAAAATGTACTGTAGGGATGATATTAATCTTTTACCTTGTATGCCATGATACTTCAAAATGAAATCTGAAATAATTTGTAAATAAATTTTCTTAAATTTTCTTCACACCTTTAAAATCTGTGCTGTGCCTGAATGTGTAGTCTTATCACTCTCATGCACATATATAAAAATATAAAAGAAGTATACACAGAAGTTGCAATACAACTGTTGTGCTGGTTTAATCCTCCACACTGACCATAATTTTGATGATTTTCATTTGAAAAATATTATGTTAAATTTTGTCATAAACGTCCTATTCAGATGAAAACTTGTTTGTTTTTGGTTTTTTTTTAATATATCCGTCAGCTATTATACAGATTTATTTTTGAGTGCTGACATGTACTTTTGACACAATCAATCCTCAGTCACTGCTGATTTACAGAATACAAGGTTTTCTGGTGTAATTACTTTAGGAGGGTGTAGCTTAACTAATCATTTTAATAGAACTAAAGAGAACTGTTGATTTCACAAGTTCTTTTACTGAAATACTGAATTTGTAAGTAAAATATGTATGTCCATTGGACATACAATGTCCATTGGACGTTGGACATACAATATGTCCATTGGAAGCAAAATGGTATGAAGCAAACATTTAAGTACTTGCATTATAAATAAAAGAATAAATTATGTTTCAATGAGTTCATCTCACTTAGCATGTGGTTTCAAACTTTGATCAGCTAGTTTAGCTAAAGCAGTTACAGGACAAAATCTTGAACACTGTAGGTTATTTAAGACTACATGTAGTGGCTAAAATGTGTGGGTTTTTTAAATTCTACATAATACTACCACATGTTGTTGATAATTTGAGGAAAGAGGAGTTATCTCTGCCTCTTACATTAAAGTGAATAGATGTAACATATTTGATCTGCTCTTTCTGATATCTATTTAAAAATCTGGTTGTAGCTGAAATGTTAGTTCCAAACAGAAACCAACAGAGGTCATTTATGGAGAAAGCATAGGGAGGAGTTCAGATTACTGTGGTGAACTAATTATGCTTCTGTGTTCAAGAGACTGACTATTTTAATTTATTGAGACCTAAAAATTCTTGCAGGTTATGAAGGATCATGTGGTTGTGGAAATGGTATAATGTTGCCGTATATGGGGGTTTAAAAAGGTTTATTTACCAAGCTGGGGAATTCAAGAACATAATATAGTTTTAATGCTGATTTTTGGAAAAACCTTGTCTATTCCACTTGGAAGAAGAGTTCTGAAGAGGAACTTATTTTTTTCTTGAGTTTTCATGCATGTGTATCTTCCCGTCAAGAAATCCTGCTAGATACTGCAATTAAGCTCACCCTAATATAATTAAAAGAAGTTAGCTTAAAACTAAAATGACTCTTGACTAACAAAGTTCCTTGCCTAAGTTAAAAAAAAAAAATCCAAAATTATAAACCAGCTTTATGATCACTGAGCTAACTCACATGTTATTTTTAATGAACTTTTAATCTGAACTAGAGTCCAGATAAGATTCTAGATTTGTTAAGTATTACAAAAAGCATTAAATTCGTAAGTCAAATTGCTGTAAAAATAAAACCTGAGTTGAAAAGCAATTTTGCAAAATATAATTATTGAGAACGTTTTTTTTTTGTTGGATGGAATACTTTATTTTCAATTTTTTTTCTCAGCTGTCTACCTTGTACTGCAATATTATTTCCAATGTCATAATTTAGAACCAAAAGTGCTATGTTTATTTTCAAGATAAATATATATCCTTTTCTGTCCCTTGTAAGATTCTTTTATAGCCCTTATACATACCTATATATACCAATAGGTATATATGTGTGTGTGTGTATATATAGGTATATATATATATATATATATAAGTACTTTGTTTCAGGTACTAAAAAGAAAAATTTTAAGTGTTTGTATAAATATTGCCTTATTTGTGTTCTCTCCCTCATAAGTAATTCTGTATTATAAGCTACATCCAATGTCATATAGTGCTTCTTACATCACAGCATGGTAAAGATTGTCTTTAGCCCTCACTTTTGAAAATAAAGCAATGATTGGGAAACTTGAGAAATCATGAAAAGCAGATTACAGATATTATAATAATTCTGAGTAGTTTAAAAAAAAATGTAGTTAAAAAAATGTGTCAGTTAAGGTTAGGTTTTGCTAAATGTACACATTCACCTTTGACTTCGGAAGATGTACTAGCAAGTACCAAAAGAAATTGTTTCACTTGTAAGCAGTATTTTAATATTCTGTAGAAATTAGGAGGTAGGTCTACAGTTTCTGAATGGAGAATCTCAAGATAGGTACGATAGGGAAAATAGGAGAAGGAGAATAGACCACTAGCTTACCCACAGTCTGAGAAAAAGGAATAAAAAGGCTGGGGTTACATTAGTACTCTGGTAATGTGATGTGCGACAGACATTTAATTAAGACACCGGTCTATTATCAGTACAAGTACTTTCTGTCATTTATTTCTTTCTCCACTACAAGCATACAGACATCAGAGCTGGCATGGGTGTAGAAAGTGAAAACCACCTTAAGGTTAACTGCCTTTAAAAGGCGTTCTACCTATGACTGAGGGTTATAGCAGCTGTGAAGCTACTGTTTTATAAACAGTTCATCACCTTTTCCAAGCTGGCAGATATGTCCACAACAGGATTTTTTTTTTTGGAACCCAAAACTGTGATTGCTTAATTCTGGTAAAGAGGAGGAAATGCTCTATTGTCTAAGTGAGAGGCAAGACTTCCATACACTACCTATCAAGTTGTTGAATTTATTCCAGTTTACTGCTGTTTCAGTCACAAGGCTCTAGGCCTTTTGTTCATTGTGCAATAAATAGCAGAACACAATTTTCACTTTAAATATCTTTATTTCAAACCACTTGAAACAACGAAATACTATGTAAGACCTTTGGTTCTCCTGTGCCTTTTCTTTAGCATGGGGCTGGATATTCTCCTTCTTTTTAAAGATGTGGTTCAGAACACATCTTAAATCCTTGTGTATTATGTTCAACCTGTAAGTGCTGTTTTATGGATTGAGACAGTGTGATGTGCTTTTCACTACAGAGCTCTTAGGCACAGTTTACTGCTGTTCTGTGCACAATAAATATATAAATAATTTACTTGCTCTAGTCTATATAAATGATTTGTTTGCTTAATGTGTTGGAAATAATTTGACATATTATAGTTGCTGATGTTGTTGCCACAACATTACTACAAATAAGCAAGATCTATATCTCGTTCAGTCTTCTGAAAACAATTTTAAGCTCTTTATTTTAATGTTATTTTCACAAGTTTTCTGCTAATAAATACACATTTGTGTTATGCCTTGAGAAACAAACACTTAAGAACAAAGTATTTTTTTTCAACTCATCAGTCTCATTCTCATTTAAACCAGTATTTTTATTCATACTCTCAGTAACACACAGCATATAGAAATTAATCCATGCAAAACATGTAAAAAATTATTGCAAGCCCCTCCATATGACCTCAGAACTGTATAACACAAGTTTTACACAATCTCTCNAAAAATTCTTGCAGGTTATGAAGGATCATGTGGTTGTGGAAATGGTATAATGTTGCCGTATATGGGGGTTTAAAAAGGTTTATTTACCAAGCTGGGGAATTCAAGAACATAATATAGTTTTAATGCTGATTTTTGGAAAAACCTTGTCTATTCCACTTGGAAGAAGAGTTCTGAAGAGGAACTTATTTTTTTCTTGAGTTTTCATGCATGTGTATCTTCCCGTCAAGAAATCCTGCTAGATACTGCAATTAAGCTCACCCTAATATAATTAAAAGAAGTTAGCTTAAAACTAAAATGACTCTTGACTAACAAAGTTCCTTGCCTAAGTTAAAAAAAAAAATCCAAAATTATAAACCAGCTTTATGATCACTGAGCTAACTCACATGTTATTTTTAATGAACTTTTAATCTGAACTAGAGTCCAGATAAGATTCTAGATTTGTTAAGTATTACAAAAAGCATTAAATTCGTAAGTCAAATTGCTGTAAAAATAAAACCTGAGTTGAAAAGCAATTTTGCAAAATATAATTATTGAGAACGTTTTTTTTTTGTTGGATGGAATACTTTATTTTCAATTTTTTTTCTCAGCTGTCTACCTTGTACTGCAATATTATTTCCAATGTCGTAATTTAGAACCAAAAGTGCTATGTTTATTTTCAAGATAAATATATATCCTTTTCTGTCCCTTGTAAGATTCTTTTATAGCCCTTATACATACCTATATATACCAATAGGTATATATGTGTGTGTGTGTATATATAGGTATATATATATATATATATATAAGTACTTTGTTTCAGGTACTAAAAAGAAAAATTTTAAGTGTTTGTATAAATATTGCCTTATTTGTGTTCTCTCCCTCATAAGTAATTCTGTATTATAAGCTACATCCAATGTCATATAGTGCTTCTTACATCACAGCATGGTAAAGATTGTCTTTAGCCCTCACTTTTGAAAATAAAGCAATGATTGGGAAACTTGAGAAATCATGAAAAGCAGATTACAGATATTATAATAATTCTGAGTAGTTTAAAAAAAAATGTAGTTAAAAAAATGTGTCAGTTAAGGTTAGGTTTTGCTAAATGTACACATTCACCTTTGACTTCGGAAGATGTACTAGCAAGTACCAAAAGAAATTGTTTCACTTGTAAGCAGTATTTTAATATTCTGTAGAAATTAGGAGGTAGGTCTACAGTTTCTGAATGGAGAATCTCAAGATAGGTACGATAGGGAAAATAGGAGAAGGAGAATAGACCACTAGCTTACCCACAGTCTGAGAAAAAGGAATAAAAAGGCTGGGGTTACATTAGTACTCTGGTAATGTGATGTGCGACAGACATTTAATTAAGACACGGGTCTATTATCAGTACAAGTACTTTCTGTCATTTATTTCTTTCTCCACTACAAGCATACAGACATCAGAGCTGGCATGGGTGTAGAAAGTGAAAACCACCTTAAGGTTAACTGCCTTTAAAAGGCGTTCTACCTATGACTGAGGGTTATAGCAGCTGTGAAGCTACTGTTTTATAAACAGTTCATCACCTTTTCCAAGCTGGCAGATATGTCCACAACAGGATTTTTTTTTTTGGAACCCAAAACTGTGATTGCTTAATTCTGGTAAAGAGGAGGAAATGCTCTATTGTCTAAGTGAGAGGCAAGACTTCCATACACTACCTATCAAGTTGTTGAATTTATTCCAGTTTACTGCTGTTTCAGTCACAAGGCTCTAGGCCTTTTGTTCATTGTGCAATAAATAGCAGAACACAATTTTCACTTTAAATATCTTTATTTCAAACCACTTGAAACAACGAAATACTATGTAAGACCTTTGGTTCTCCTGTGCCTTTTCTTTAGCATGGGGCTGGATATTCTCCTTCTTTTTAAAGATGTGGTTCAGAACACATCTTAAATCCTTGTGTATTATGTTCAACCTGTAAGTGCTGTTTTATGGATTGAGACAGTGTGATGTGCTTTTCACTACAGAGCTCTTAGGCACAGTTTACTGCTGTTCTGTGCACAATAAATATATAAATAATTTACTTGCTCTAGTCTATATAAATGATTTGTTTGCTTAATGTGTTGGAAATAATTTGACATATTATAGTTGCTGATGTTGTTGCCACAACATTACTACAAATAAGCAAGATCTATATCTCGTTCAGTCTTCTGAAAACAATTTTAAGCTCTTTATTTTAATGTTATTTTCACAAGTTTTCTGCTAATAAATACACATTTGTGTTATGCCTTGAGAAACAAACACTTAAGAACAAAGTATTTTTTTTTCACTCATCAGTCTCATTCTCATTTAAACCAGTATTTTTATTCATACTCTCAGTAACACACAGCATATAGAAATTAATCCATGCAAAACATGTAAAAAATTATTGCAAGCCCCTCCATATGACCTCAGAACTGTATAACACAAGTTTTACACAATCTCTCCATTGTCGTCTTCATCAATCCCAGTCAGAAAATCTAAAATAAGTCAGGAGACTTTCCCAGTCTTGCTTCCTATAAGAAACATGACAGAATATTTTTTTCTTGCCAAAGCCCAAGTCTCATTTTTACATTAAACATATGGAGACATGGAGATTTCTCTCTAGATTATGAGCACTGTATTAACCTCAGGAAGACCAGAGAGCAACTTTGGTGTGTACAACGGTTATTTCAGACTGAAATACCTTTCAAGTCTACTAGGAACTGGACCATATAAAGTCTATAATTCACTTATAATTAATTTTCTTCACTCTCTTGAAAGATGGCTTTTAACTGTTTGCTTTCTCCCTTTTAGTGTGTCCCTCCTGGCCTTACTATGCACTATTTCAACCCTGCTCCAAGTCTGAACTATTCACTTCTGCATGGATCTTCTGTGTAAACATAAACAGAGCAAATCAATAAAAAAAATATTTTCATGTTTTCATATCCAACGTCACTGTGGTGTTACCTTTCTTTTCTGCAGGAATCTTGAAATCAGAGAGAGAAATGCCTTTCACAACGAGTGTGAACAGATCTTCTCACACCAACAAGCAAGATGGGTTTGGAGGCCTGTGTTTAAACTTTCTATCTCTTTATCATTTGTCAAAAAATGGCTTCTCAGTTGACAGTCAAGCAAACTTTGTTTTTACCCCTATATTTTTTTCAAGAAGGTGACTGTTAGTGACATTCAGGAATGTTTTTGGACTTTATTTTGGTCTTATCATCAGGAACCCCTCTTTCACTGCAAAATCTCTGGCACTATTTTTTCCCTATTTTTAAAATCACAAAGTGTACCAAATAGACACTTTGTCCAAACTTCTGATTTTCCATGGTGTTTGGAAACAAGCAGAAAAATAAAAAAAAAAAAACATTTCCTAAAGAATCGGAAAGCAATTTGTTCATCTCTGATATGGCTGCTCTATATTTTTAAAGATGTCAAAAAGAAAGTCTTATTCTGAGGCTATTGCTGAAGTGTACTTTGTTGAATTTATTTTCTTATTCTGTTTGAATATCTTTTCCTATGAAGACAAGAAATATTAACAATATTTAAGCTCATCAGCTGTTTACTTAGTGGAAAAACTTAGCTTATGTCTCATTACACTACACAAATTTGCACAATTTACTAGATGAATGCAATTCGTATATTTGAAGGGAGCCCAGAAGTTTTTAGAACTGTACAGCCATTCAGTTTTAAGTTCACATCCAGCAAGTCCCACAATGAGCTAATACTATTTCTAGCCAAGCTAAAGTATTAATGAGAGACATGCAAATGCTTGTCTGTGGATGTGTGTGTAAATTAATCTGTCAGGAAGAGGAAAAGTAAGAAAGGGACTATTGAAGCTCTGGAATTTTAAAACATTTTTTGGCCAATAGTAAAACCTATTTTTATAAAGCACGATATAAAGGCTTTGCATTGGGGAAAAAATACAAAGTAGATTCAGAGCACCAGACAAAAAGTTAATTCATGGATACTCTACTGCCTAATTAAAGTCCATTATCAAAACCAAAAAGGGGTAGCATGTTGCAAGTCCATTTGCTATTTGTTACAGCCTCCATGACACAAAATTTTGAATCACTTTTTTTTTTAAATTTCTTTTATAGTTCCTGATTCATAAAGTTCAACATTGCAGAAATATGTGAAGCCACATACATATTATTTCCAGGAACAAGAAGGGATTTTTTCAAAGAACAGATACTCATGGTTTGTTTTTTTTTTTTTCTTTCCTAGCAGGAGCTTAAGCTCAGACATAATTCCTTACTACCTGTTCTAGAAGAATATGTTTGACACTTGCCTGTAATAAATTATAACCAAACCTGAGGCCTTATTATTTCATTGCCATATTATATGGGCTTTAGAACATCAGTTTATCTTCTGCTACATCCTCTTTCAGTTTTTCTGGATTGTTTGACAGTAGATAGGTTGGATTTGTGATATGAAGCCTGCTTGTTAGCTGTATTTTAGAGAGCTTTTATCTAGTCTTCAAATGCCAATAAACACTGGGGACAGACCGTATGAAGAGAGAGACAGGAAGCCTGAGCAAATTTTCTTCCACTCCAGAGCAGGGGACAGCTCTCTGTCTCAGTGAGCTAAGTGCCGGCAAGAGCACTGGAGGAATAAATGCTAGATGGGTTTAAAACAAGGGCAAAAAGGGCTGGGAGGCAGTATGGCCAGAGGAATGTATCACTCCAAAAGGGACACAATCTGTGTCTTGGGCTGCTGAATATGGTGAGCAACCCTACTTTTTCGCTCTACCCACCCTACTCTCATGATACATCTTTTTTTTTTTTTTTCCCTCATGAAGAGCTCCATGACCAGCAGCAGAAAGGGAGAGAGACTGAAGAGGCATAAGGGGTGACAGCCCAGTACAAGCAGAAGAAGAGGGCTCTGCTTACTGCTGTCTGGGGGATGAGCTACCACTCTAAGCACTCATTCTCCTGAATAATGCTGAGCTGCCCTCTGCCTTGCCTACCACCCTTCTCAAACTACTTCAAGACAGAATGGATTTCATGAAAAACTTACTGTGTGGATTTTCAAGCATTTGGAACATTTTACGTCTTTAAACAAAATTATCTCAATCATAAAAGAACTAGTGTTCTACTATGATAAACTAAACTAGACATGACTAATTCACATAATTTTCACATAATATCATCCTACTTTGTATTATAATATAAAAATAGCCACACAGGGATAGAATAAATGTTCATGTTGCTCAGTGCCATGTGGAGCACTATCATTCCAGTGGAGATAAAAACAGTGCCTGAGAAGGTAAGAAAAGGAGTAATGATAAAAGGATAGTGTCCACCTCCCCTGCCCCATCCCGCTTAGTGCTCCAAACTCCAGCTATTTTCAGCCCAGGGAACTTTCTGAGCAGAACATGGTTCTGTATATGTCACCATTTCTAGAGATTTCTCTTCCATTTACTTGACCTGTCTCTGCTTGAATTCTAATGGGTCATGAACCGGTCTCTGCTTGTGTATTAAAAATAGAATTTGGCCTATTATTTTCTTCTGGATGCACGCACACTTCTGCAGCATTATATGTGCGTTCTGCCTCCCAGCAGAACTCAAAGTGAAAAAGCTCTTCCTTTCAAGTATGTTGCACTGGGAATTTGAAATCCATCAAATGATAAATTTTAAGACCATGGCACCTTGAATGCTGATAAATCTGCACCTGCCTGGTAGTCTTATGCTAATATCTGTAAGGAGCTCTTTCTGCGGACTTTCAAACAGAAGCATGAACAGTACAGACAATTGAAAAGGTACACCCTGATTGGCTATGGTTAGAAAATATCTGTTGTTTCTTTGTATTCAGTCAAAAATTCCAAAGTATGAATCTATGTATTAAGATTTAGTCTACAAAAAAGAATCTTCATTAGAATCAAATGTAAAAATATTGTAAGTCTTATTTCTTATGGGCCCTACTTAAAGATTCACTACTGGACAGAATATTGAAGGAAATGTACCTGAAAATATTATCATTGTTGATATTGTTTCAACTATGTTCATTACCCAGAGAGGTTGTTAGCAGTAGGCAAGTTAAGATGACCTCCAAATATCTCTCTAAACTTGAATTGTTCTATAATTCTGTATGTTTAAGTAACAGCTAACTAAGAAACAACCACAACAACAAACAAAAACAGACAAAACCCTCCCAACCAACCAACCAACCGCTAACTAAATTCAAAACCAAATCAATTTATAAAGTGGTCTAAAAATGCTGATAACTGCTAAGACATTATTTTATACTCTAAATTACCAGATTTTACTCAGGCAAGCATGTCTTGATGTTAAATTGTGAAATTAAATATGAAGATATTCTAGAAGAAAAAGTTTATTTTTAAGTCCTTATTACTCTACTAAAAAAAAGCCAAAATAACTGTAGTTTAAGCAGGACACAAAGTGATGAACTGAATTAATCAAGTGTTCAAAAGTAGAGTGAGTAAACAAAAAGTCAGACACTGTTTTAAACAATATTTCATGTTGAATTTCTCAGAAGACAAGTGTGTGCAGATGTCAATGGAACTTCTAATAAGTAAAGTAAATTTCCACTTTAGGACTACTGATTTTTAGACTACAGACAAAATTTATTGTTATTTAATTTCTTGTCCAGAGAAGAGACAATATTTGAAATTTTGAATTATTTGTTTCACAGAAAAGCCACAACAAAATAAAGGAAAAAGAAAAAAAAGACAGAGAAATGAAGGGATGTAAAATGCAAAACACTGATAGATAGGCTTGTCAACCATATTTACAGACTTATATGCAAATTTCTCCTGGTTTGTGAAAGCTACCTCAGTGTAACATTCAACAACTAGCTGTGATGAATAGTGCAGTTATTCAGCGTCACCTTTAATTATAATGTCTGGTTTGTTACAAGACATTCTGCTGGTCCTTCAAATTGGCTGAGCACTGTATAAAGACTACTGTTAGAATAATCAATAGAAGTGCATGCTAACAGGTAGGAAAGTACCTGCAGTATACATTTTCAGTATTGCAAACTTGTAAGTATTTTGTGAACACTATTAGTTGCCCAAATATTATTGTTGGAATTAAACTGACTCAGATCTGTTATGTGCCACTGCTCTCCAAGCTAAACCCTTTCTTTGAAGGATTGTATGCAATTGAAATGGTGCGTAAACTTCATGTTTACTGTTAATAAAAGTGTAAATTTCATTTGGAGCAAATACTGTCCTTAAAACTGTTACCTCATTCAATTACCGGCTGAATTAATGATCTTGTTCTTCCTTTTCAGTTGTTAATTTACTGTTTTTCTGCCACTGCTTCTGCTAGAATATTTCCTACCTAATAACCACAAATTTCAGGTCCTTGATGGAGAGTTGTTTGTTTAAAACACCTTCTTTGACACAAAAAATTTTATCAGCTCTAGTTTATCTCAAAACCTCAACTTCATTTTGTGGGGTTAAGTCTTCAATTGACCAGGTTACTACTCTGTATCTCTAAAGTCCTTTAACAGTTTTGCTCCTTTCTTCAGGTATTTACCTCAGGAACAATAGGATTTTGGTTGTTACTTTTTAAATAGGGAAAAAAAAGCTATTTAAGAAACTCTTCAAAAAGATTTGTTGATATTACTTGCTTGTCATGAATGAATATGTCTTCAGGGCTCTTTTCCCCTAGACCACTTTTCAGTATATGTGTAAGTTAAAAAAATCACTCAAGGAATTTTACATGACATTTACTTATGTTAACCTGTGTACAATAAATAAACGATATGTATTTTTGTAATGCTAATAACAAAAAAAAAATTCAAAAACACTGGGGAAAGTCTCATATCTTATATAATTATAGTATGTAAGTTTATTCTCTCCATAATTTTCTTCCATAATATTTGTAAAGAAAGATGTGTTTAATATTGTGAAATATTGTAAAAGGGGAGAATAACCAACCAAATATAAAAGAAAAATAAAGAGAGAAAAGAACATTTCTGAGTGTTTTTCAAAACATGTTTTAAAACGTGAAAGACTTTAACAGTAATGAATCATTCTGAAACTAGGAATTATGTAAATAAAGCTGGTATTTTTCCTTTCTTTTTATATTTTAAGTGTGATAGGTTAATAACCTCTGCTTGTTCTATTTACCTTGCCTCTCATTATAAGCCCAGTTTGTAATTATCTTTTTTCATTTATACTATACACATTTCAAGCAATGTTTTTTGCAATTACATTTGTTGAATTTTTGTAAAGAGATTCTACATTACTTTTTATTAGTTATTAGAATTCGCAAAACAGTTTCTCCTACAGAAGCCAATCTTTAGTTTAGAGCATCCAAGTTCCTGCAATTCATTACGCATCTTTTTTATGAAAGTGAGTCAACTATAGCTATCAGAGATGGCACGTACTGTCATATTTCACTTTACAGATATCCTAGCACAAAAAAATATACATATAAGTTACAAAAAACTAAGCCAAAGATACTACTCAATAAAGCTTAAAACTTAGATTTTTTAATATAAAATTTAATGAAACAACTAAAAAGTTAATGAAAGAACTAAGGGAAGTTATACTATTGCTTCTTCAATATATGATACTAAGAGAATACTCACTGCAAAATTCAGTCATAAAAGCTCATTACATCTTACACACACTTTGAACGGTAAAGCAGCATGATGTAAACTTGCAGTTTATTAAATGCAGAAAGTCATGGTGCTGAGTGCACTGTTAGCCCTCACTCCCCATGTCTGTGTCTCTGTGGCTCCCCCCATCTCTGCCCACAGCCCCTTTTGGGATCATCAGCAAGCTCATTAATGTTGCATTCAGCTCCTGCATCCAGATCACTGAAAAACAGATTGAACAGGACTGGCCCGGGATCTGCACCCTGAGAAACATCGCTGGTAACCGGTCACCAGCCAGAGGTGGCTTCATTCACCACAGCCCTCTGAGCTCTGCCCTTCAGCCCCTTCTTCACCCAGAGCGCTGCGAAGCCTTGCATACATCCACTAGCTCCTTCAGCATGCTGGGATGAATCCCATCAGTCCACATGGACTTGTGAACTTTCAGTTGATACAGACCGTCCCTTACAATTTCAGCGTTCACAAATGGAGAGTCACTCTTCCCACAAATCATGGTCCTCCAGCTCAGGACTGGACAGCCCAAACTCTGCTACCATTGCTAAAGACTGCAACAGGAAAAGCATTGAATGCCTTCATTTTTTTCTTCATCCCTACTAGTCAGATGACCATCCCCAGCAACTATTTGTCCAATGTTTACATTCCACCTCCTCTTGCTATTAACATACTTCAAAACTCTGCTGCTGAATCAGCAGCCATGGTGAAATCACTCACATGGACAGTTGCATTTCTCTTCCCAAGGTTATCTCAGAGGCTACAGTGAGATACTCACCTCATCCCTTTCTGAGTAAGAGGTATGGCTAAAGTCAGTCAAACTCCACCTAAACATAAAGAAATAGTATAAAAATGAATTAGGAATGAGGAAGAGTTGGGGAAGACTCCATCGTAACTTCTGGGATCAGTCAATGGGCTAAACCTGTCTTCTCCCCCACAGGAAGATCCATTGGATAAGAACCACACTCCATGAAAGTTGAATGATGATCTCACAACAGTTTTTATTGGGTATTAGAGCTTTTCTGCACAGTGCTTTGAATTAGAATATTACTTTAAGTATGTTTTTGCAGTCAGATGCTATCACCAGAAGTCTTTGGATCTTTACCTGTTACAATTTTATTAAGATCATCATTCTGTACACTGTTAATGCAAGTCCTTCAAGAAGGCTGGCAGTCTCTGGCAGTAGGTGAAGGTGTGAAGATCCAGGAGGGCGTCTCTCTGTTTGGGCTGTGACCCTGAACAAGTTGGTCCAGCCACCCTCTGATGTGATGAATTGCTCAGTGAAGGGTCCACGTGGTGGGACATTGACAGATTGTCTGGGCAGAAGGGTCTCAGATTTTCTGAGGCTCTGACAAACTGATTAAACACTAAGGGTTTGAGTAAATCTACCCTTTTCACGTGACAGAGCAATCAAAGTAAACTCAACCAAAACAGTTGTCTTTAGGCTCATAGGCAAAGCTTCACTAACTTGGAAGGAAAGACTATTTTCCCCCTTTCTTCAGTACTTCTAGCATTCTGCCAAAATCTCTAGACTATCAACATACCAGTTCACAACAGTAAGTCATATCTCAATAGTCCTGACTGAAACCTAGCAGCCTCTGCTCATATTTTTATTACACATACCATTCCAAAATTAAAGATAGTATTAATAACAATTCATATGTTCATAAAATGTCTTTAATAAATGAATATACTATAATCCAAAATATGTGAAGCTCTCATGTAATAAATCTACTAAGCTTTCTGAGAAAATATACTCTTCCACATGTCATAAAAAGTCACTTGTCAAAGCTCTTTTCACATTCAGGATGCAGATAACTTGAAAACCAACATAATTCAGATATAGTACTACAATAAAAGTGATGACATAGCCATAACTGTTTCAAGAAGCTACCATTCTTTCTTGTTTTTCCCCTGTTTTCTGCAACAAATAAGCATTTCTATTAATAAACACTTTTATTAAAATGAAACTTACTATAACAAAGATAGCAAAGTTTAGATACATTTCTAAATAAATTTTTTGAAGATTAACAAAGTCAGTATCAAGCACGAGCACTGAATTTTTTCTGGTAAATATTTGCACAAGGTCCATCATCTACCACCACAAGTATTAAATTCTTCACAATTGAATTATATACATTTTAATGGAAAATTCACAACATATAAGGAAGAGCTAGAATTCTAACCTTGAACACATACATAAAATACATTCATTGAACTCATTTGAACTCTAAATTGATTTTTACTAAACATCACTCAAGGCTAAGTGAATTTTAGTTAAAGAGTTAGTGTGGCATCATCTGTCCCCCTAACAAGGATGTCAAAAATAGCCTCTGGTCTGCTTCCAACTGAGCTCTTATCTTTTGCAGAAACCCATCTGCTGTAACACCAATGAAGACAATTTTTTTCCCCAAGTATTTTTCAAATGCATTGATATTTATCTTAGGTATTGTAATAGGTATGTGTATTAAATCTACCTATTACTTTACATTTTTAAGTTTATCATAGACAACAAAAAGAATATTTTCTTTTTTTAATGTCCATGTAATTAATTTAAGGAAGATTTGTAAACCAAAGCAATTTTAAATATTTCTTTCCTTTGATATCTGAATTTCTTAATAGAGTGACTAGTTTCTCTAGTGAAGATTATAAGAGAGGAAAAGGATGCTCCTGGAGATACTGAATCAAATTTAGACCATCAGTAAGAAAATACAACTTCATTGGGCATTATGTGCAGTTTCATCACAGCTGAAATTATCTATATCTATGAAATTTACAGCTTGTAAACACAACAAGAAAATCATGCCACTGTCACAACCAGAGGCAATGGGCACAAACTGAAACACAGCAGGATCCATCTGAACACAGAGGAAAAGTTTTACCTGTGACAGTTATAAACATACATACAGGTTACAAAGACATGTTGTGAAGGTATCCAAAAGCCATCTGGACATAATCGTGGGCAGCTATCTCGAGATGGCCTTACCTGAGCAGAGGTGGAGTTTGAACAAGATGACCTTGATGACTTTCCAGCCTCAACCTATTCTGTGAATGAAGCAATGGCCTAAGATGTCCACATAAAGTAAAGTAGAGTTAAAACTGGAAGAAGATTACAGCATAATTGTCAGCTACACTGTTGGGCTCGAAGATCAGAAGATCAATGTAGGGATTAAGTTCACTTTTTTTCCTAAACTTCATGAGGTTTTTTTAAATGAAATTAGTTCCTCGGCTATTCAGAATTATCATCTATAAAATATGAAGAATTTTTGTCTCTCTTACTGGCATGTTGAGTAATTCATGCACCTGAAGGTATTTCACAGAAGTGACTAGAAAACCACTAAATTAATTAATAATAAAATGAATACAAAGTAGTTGTAGTAAAACTGCGGAAGAAGTTAAAATAAGGGAGATTGAGTGGGAACAGGGATTTTTTTGAAGATTTGGTTGCACAGCTGAAGACTTCTGCATTGCTAATTTGAAGTATAAATATTCCTTATTTGCCATTGTACACACACAGTATATCAAAATAGGTCTGTAATAAGTTAAGTTTTACTTCAGGATGAAGTGTGTGTAAATCTAGCCTCAGTGTGGAAAAAACAGTGAGCCATGCAGTACTCCTAGGGAGGTAACAGTAACCATTTCACCTTCAAGGAAGACCTGACTACCTGTTGTGTCTCTTTGGATAATACAATGTCTAATTAAACAAACTATTATTCTGTTGACCAGCAGATCCCTAAATTGGTTGTCTGATCCATCCTTAGTATCCTTCTTTATACAATTGAGACAAATTCAAAGATACCACCTTGAGTATATTTATAACCCATGCTCCGTAATGGAGACACATGCTTACTTTTAATTGTTTGTTGATCTTTTGCTTTAATTTTTAGGTTTTTTAACAAATCAAGTTTAGGCCCAAGCAGTAGATATTAATTAGGAAAATTAGAGGAATAAAAACTTCCCCCTCCTATTACTAAATATCTTTTTTCATACTCAAGGGGGAAAAAATAAGGCCTACACAACTTCAATATAATTATTCTTCAAATTTTCTCAACATTAGAAGTTCAATAGATAAAAGAGACATTTCAGATCAACATTTGTACCTAGTCCACAGCAACTGCCCATTTGTCACAGAAAATGTAATACATTTCAGTTTAGCTTAGCCTGCCTCTCACTGAGGGAAACTTAAACTAACCTCTGAGGGTATGGGACTGCACAGTCAGAAAAACAGACCAGAGATTAAAAACAAAGGAAAAAAATGCCATTCTGAAGGAAAAACACCATTACAAAAAAAAATGTTTCTCAGATTAAGGCAAGAAGTACTTGGGGTGGGATACTTCACTGGGGTGAGGAGCAGGTTCATAGGTATGCCTGAAGGCTTGGAAGCAAAGGGAATCTGTGATGCAGCATGTGCTAAGTACTACTTAAGCTATTGCTACCAAGAAAAGGAATGGTACTGGCAAGCCACTAAACCATACTGTTTGCAAAATGGGGGTGATTACTTAATCATTTGTTGCTATCAGAACAGTAAAGGTTCATCTAAGAATAATCCACCTTCATATACCTCTGGAACAGATATCCTATTCCATCCCTCCTCCGATAACCATCCATTGATTGTTGGAGAGATCCAGCTAAAAAGGTTAAAGGGAGGTGAATTTTCCTTCATAAATAGTAATAAAATTTTGATATTTTTTCTGCACATTTTTAAAAAGTGCACTTATTATTTTGATGTTATTAATTACTTTAAAAATACATATAATCCTGTTCTATGCTTCAAATGAAACAATTCAGGATGTATTCCAAAAAAGGGTAAGAAATAAACTGAGTAGAAACTTGGCTCTATATATGTTTTAATCCCTATTGTAGTCAATAAAATAAACTTAATTTTATCCTTAGTTAAATACAGCAGGACTAGACTGCCAGGGACAGAGATGCAGCATCTGAATAATTAGATTTTTTTCTCTATTGTTCTGCAAATTTTCTAGATACTTACTGCAGCCTATTCTACCCAGTTAAACCTCACACTCCGAGGAAACACTTGTCTTCACTTCCAGTGCCCAGTCAACTGTTTTACAATGGAAAAAGACAATCTGGAAAAATAGATTACTCCAGCTGCATAAGTATTAATGAGTCATTTGCTTTATGTTCATATACCTAGATTTCCTTTTATGACGTCAGTAAGGAATGGGTTTTATATCATTGAAATTGCAACCATATACAGGAACACAGTAAAACTCCTGAACTAGGGATAAGGGAATCATAATGATGAATTTGAACACTTCCATGGATGTAAACTCAAAGCTTCCAAACTACAGATACAAAAAATCCCTACAGAACACTCCTATAATATTTTTAATAACTCAAGAGATTGAATGGTAAAAGGTTTTACCTCCCCAAATTGTGAGAACTATGTAACACAGTGGAAAAAAGCAGAAAATGCATAAACCGTATAAACAACCTCACAAGTGATGAGGTTTATATTGTTAGAAGGAATACATAATCTATTGAGGGCAGCTCTAGTAGCTGCTGTTTTCAGTAACTGATGGTCTTTATTGCTACAGGAAGACAGCACAAAACTTCTGTAATACCAATGAAAAAAGTATCATAAAACATGGACCTAAAGACTTACATCTAGTAAGATTATGGAGAGATATTTTGTGAAGAAGATGAATGGTGCTTTTTTCAGTAATATATTGTGGAGGATATCTGTACTGTGGAAGGTATGAATAGTAAATAAAAATTATAAAAGCAAAAAGGTGAGAATTTTTGTCATACTTGAAGCTGGGTTTTATTTACCCAGTGCAACAAAGCTTTCCAAACATTGTTGTAGAAACCAGATTTGTGCTTTTATATCCCTTTTGCTCAAAGTTTCATTGTATATTTTGCACTTTAATATAAATTCTATTAAGGAGAACTCATCAATTGTATTGGCCGTACCACCCTTTCTCTCATGGAATCATCAAATTTTCAGAATGCAAAACTGTAAAGACCTGCTATCATGCAATTGTATTGCAAAAGGTGGGGAAATATTAATGTGTTCAATATTCTTAATTTTTTTTGGATAAAAAGAATATTTAAAAATATTTTGCCAATAGTGAGATGTTTGTGCATATTTTTTAAAAAAAAGCAATCTTGTGTCATCTTTTGGTTTTTTAGAAAGTTCTTCAACAAGTAATTATGAAAACAGCATTTTCTGACATTGACGTTAGAGGCTATTTAGTACTCACAAATAGAACATCTGTAAGAGTTGGAATTATTGACTACAAGAGAAAATGAATCATTAACACCACATAGTGCTTCTTCTGACTTATTTTCAGTTAAAGGCATTTTGCACTTTAAAAAAATCATTGTAAAAGGTTAATGATCTATTTTCACAAGATACTTCAAATAGTAACAGTTGGAATCACTGTATTTCCCTAAATTTTGTGATAACATATGTCATGAATTAGAACTACCTCAGCTTTCTTAAAATGGGCTAGCCAGTTTCTCCTCCTGTGTGTTTAGCTTCTGTCTGTTCTAATAATGTGTCCTTCTGTCAACTCTTTAAATAACTGTTCACATATTCAATTGTTAGTTTTGAAGTTACCTAAATATTTTTCTCAACTAGATAATAGGATTCCAGTGATTTCTTGCTGTTGTTGTTCCAGGTTAGAATTTTTTTTTTTCTTTTAATATCAAGTTATAATAAAGTAATTCTTAAATTCCTAAATTATTTTTTCTATTCCCTCCACCACACTCCTCTCTATTTATAAAGATGCCTGAAAAATCTACCTCTTTAAAAACTTGCCATTCATTGGATAATGACAAACCACGAAACTTAATGATGGAATAGGAGTATTCTTAATAGTTCTATTTATTGTCCCTATGGTTAGGTTTTCGCAGGAAATACACTCATCTCTTTATGAAAACCAAAACTGAACTCCTCATTGTGCCCTGGGGACTTCTGAATCCAACTCAGCTGGTTGTTGAAGCTAAAAGCAGAATATTGTAGTTTTAATTACAAATGGGGAATTTCAGCATTTTTTTCTTATTTTGCCAGAGGTGTGAATTTCTGTCTGTTCCTGTAGAATTGTAGCTTCAGGAGTCATCTACAATTAAGGTGCAACTCTTAATCACTGTGGTGTAATCACTGTGGTGTAATCCCTCCCTTTATACTTTATCTCTCCTGAGTTGTGTTTTGTGTGGAATGGTTAGTACAGATAGCCCACTGATTAGGCTATCAGAATTATTAATAGGAAGTAACATACCACTACATTAAGCAGCACTCCGTAGTAGTAATTAATAAGTCAGTATAAATAAATGCAGTAAAGACTGTACCCTACCATGATAAATCTTTTGGACATTGACTATTAATGTCAGAACAGTTACAAGATTCACGTGTAAGGTATTCAATTTTTTAAGACATCTGGGGTTTTTTGTTTTGTTTTTAAACAATTGTCTTCCCAATCTTCATGGTCTATATTCTCAAAGTAACTCTTTGAATCTAGCCTGTATAGGTGCTCAGAAGTCGACATTTTAAGAATTTCACCTCTTATGTAGATGTCAGCTATTTAATAAACTCAGAACTCAAATTTCTGATATCTCCATTGCTTGAATATATTTTCTCATAATATTGCATATTCTTTGCCATTTACAAAGAAAATGGCAAACTAAGGAATGCTTTCTTCTTTTCTTGTGTCTCCCCTTAAAAATCAGATTCAAAGTGGAGCCACCTTCTTACCTTTAAATAAGAGCATAGTCTTATCCTCAAAAATGTTTTGAAAGGGAGATTAATTTGCAAATTGCAACCTGTTGCTTGTAAGATATTATCTGTTTCCCAAAGTCTTCTTTAAATCACTAGATTGCAGTGTTATTGAGTAAAAAAATAAAGGCACTCATAGGAAAAAAAAAAAAAATTGAGCCTTCTAGGTTAGAATGACTATTGAAATATCAGAAAGGAGGACAATAAATTACCTACAGTTATTGGCTACCTCATCCTGAAAAGGTTCTATCCGCATATTACTCTTTCTTGGAGATTCTTCTGTTCTCGAAGTCTTAAACGCAGTAACACTGATGGAGTAACCTACCAAATTGAAGTCCCTCATGAGAACAAAGACAATTGTGAGACTTCTGCCATCCTACTGTAGACTTCATTATCTGCTTGTTCTTCCTAGTTCAGTGGTTAGTAACAGACAGGACACCCATCCTGCAGACCTTTCCCTTGATCTTTACCCACAACCACTCAACCTTGTCATGATTATCTTTGATTCCAGTATGATCAAAACACTCCCTAACATACAGGACCAACCCATCAACTCTCCTGCTGTGCCTGCCTCTTCCAAAGAGTTTATAACCATCCATTGCAGCACTCCAGTTGTGAGAGCCATCCATCACATTTCTGTATTAGCAACTTCTATGCCAGTTTCCTGCTGCACCATGGCTTCCAGCTCCTCTTATTTGTTATCCATGCTGTGTCCATTGGTGTAGATGCACTTCAGCTAGGCTGCCAATTTCAGCTCCAACACTGGCATGACCCCCCTCAGCTCTTCTCCAGCGGGCCTGACTGTATTCCCACCCTCCTTCAAACCTAATTTAAAGCCCTCAATCAGCCCTGCCCTCTGCTGGAGGAAGGGGGACCACAGCCACTGTCAGCTGTTGTTGGTGCTGATCCACCATGATCAAAAAAGCAAATTTCCACCTATAGCACCATCATCTAAGCCATATATTAATCAGTCCTGTTATCCTGTTCCTTTCAATATTCACTCCTGGTACTGAAGGAATTGAGGAGAACACAACCTATGCATGGACTCCTTTGACCAGATCTCCTAGTGCCCTAAAGTTTGATGAGCTTCAGTTCATTTTATGTATGACTTGTCTTTCAATACATTTCATTTACCTTCTAAGCAGTGGTAGTTAGTTAAATGCATGCTATTAAAGGCCATTTTATACTGAAATTTCCTTATATGGAGGTGCCACAGTGACAAATTGTGTGAAAACTTCCTAGGAGTATGGGACAGTTTCTGGAGGAGACTGCACAGAAAGGTGGATATGAATGTTAGGAGGACTATAGTCAGCTGCTGGCTGAGAAAAAAGGAAGCCTAGGATGAGTTAACAGACCTTTTGATAGCCATTGATGCTTTAAACTCCAGCTCCTTAAAAAAAATTCTTCCTTTAGTAGGGAGGGAAGCAAAAATTAAGGAGGTCTCCACTGAGGTAAGTATTGTTAGGTTACCAGTCAAATTACTGTTAAACACCTTTAGTTACACAAAAGGGTACTGGAAAGCTCAGTAATCAAGACATTCTGGTTGAGCTTTGTCTTTACAAACAAATCCTCTTGCATAACATAGTATTTATGATTGTTGATAGCTGCATCTCTAGCTTTAAACGCAGGCTGCACAGTCATCAATAAATTAGACTTTAAAGCCCCTTTTCATGTAGCCTTTAGATGTAACTTTCTAAGTGTCCTTGTCAAAGGAGAGGGAATGTGTTTGCAAGGACAAAAAAATATGTAAATTAAAGCGTCTTGGATGATCCTCTGGATGTCACTGGGGCTGCATAATTTTTATGCATTTTTCATTCCATTTCAAGCTAAGTGTTACAACTTTTCTTTGTAAAAATGCTTAGTTTAATTCTGAATACATTATTTTCTATTTGGTCAGCACTGTCTACCTTTCTGGGATTTAACACAAAGGCACCTGAAAAAATAATGGAGCCTTTTCTTGAATCCCTGAAATTGTAACACTGCTGAGCAAAGTGGGACAGTGATTCAATTAGTGTTCTTTTATCTAACACAAGTCAAGTAAAGGACAAGGAGGTTTGAAAAACCAAAACAGTAAACATGAGTATTGCTAATTGGAAAAAGTTATTTGTTGATAACATAAAGATATTCATTAAAGCCTGTGCATAATGTAAAGCACAATTCAGAAATCTGTTTTAACATTCTTCCAACTATTCACCATGAGATTTAGTATGAAACTGTAGGGAATGAAGTACCAATTTTAAATAAAAATTCAAAATATCATAAACTCAGAAGCTGCAAGGCTCCAAAGGCAAATTTTGAAAAGGCAGTGCTATCCTACTATCCTATAAAAAAAATTAAATACTAGCAAACTGCCAAACAGCATCATTTTCATCTCTGTAGAGGTTCAATGAAAACACTTTGTTCTGTTATAAAGACAATCTTCTGTCAAAATCATTTTTAGAGGAAAATTGTCACCCCTTTTTATTTACAGCTCGTGCATGCTTTCCCTGCTGAAGGCACAAAAGTATAGACATTGCAATGCTAAACATTGAAAGGCAGATGTAAAGGTGTTTTCACATTCTAAAGGAAATAGAGGGTGGTGTCTGGAAGACTAGAAATCCAAAATCATAGGATCTTATAATCATAGAATAGCCTGAGTTGAAAAGGACCCACAAGCATCATCAAAGTTCAGCCTGGCCTGGCACAGGACAATTTCGAGAGTCACACCCTGTGCCTGGGAAACACTGTCCAAGAGCTGCTTGAACTCTGTCAGGCTAGTGCTGTGGCAACTTCCCTGAGGAGCCCATTCCAGTGCCCAACCACCCTCTGGATGAAGTACATTTTCATAATATCCAGCTTTTTTCATAATATCCATCACATTTCCTGACTCAGCTTCATGCCGTTACCTTGGGTCCTGTCACCGGACAACACAGAGAAAAGAGATCAGTGCCTGTGCCTCCTCTTCCCCTCACGAGGAAGTTGTAGACTGCAATGGGGTCTCCCCTCAGTCTCCTCTTCCCCAGGCTGAACAGACCAAATGATCTCAGCCAGTCCTCATTTGGATTCCCCTCAAGGTCCTTTGCATTCTTTTGTGCACTCCTTTGGACACTAGCTAATAGCTTAAAGTTTTTCTTTTATTGCAGCACCCAAAACTGTCCCCAGCACTAGAGGTGAGGCTGCCCCAGCTCAGAGCAGAGCAGGACAATCCCCTCCCTTGCCCGGCTGGTGATGCTGTGCCTGATGCACCCCAGGACAGGGTTGGCCCTCCTGGCTGCCAGGGCACTGCTGACTCATGTTCTACTTGCCATGGACCAGGACCCCCAAATCCTTTTCTGCAGGGTTGCTTGCCAGCATTTTGTTTCCCAGTCTGTACGTAAATCCAAGGTTGGATGTAAATACAAAATGTACAGGAGGTACAAACATAAAGAATTGAATTGTTCAACTCTCCATAACATGACTATTTTCCTGTCTTTAAATTGTATTATTTCAGAAATACTCCTAATTTACCTCAGCTTTGTGAGATACCATTGTCCTAAGCTTCACCAGGGAACAACCTATGTTGCCCTGTCTGAAAGGTAACTTCCTGCTTTATTATTAAATGTGACTTTACCATTCATACTTAATAGTAAAAAGACATTAAGTTAGAGGAACAGCCTCTATTGCCTTCTTAGAATGCTTATTAAAACACCTTCTTTTGATTGACGGATTTGAAGTTTCAATATTTAATTTAGAATTGTCAGTGTTTGGAAAAAAAAAGTAATTATGCGTATTATGGATAAATAATAACATGGAAGATGAAAGATGGCTAAATTTTTACTTGAGATGTATTTTATTTAAAAATTTCACAGTATGTTGTGCATTATGTTACTGGCATAATATTTTATCTTCAGTTCTCAGGTTTATTTGTGGTTTAACAATAAGTGCAAATTATTGTCTCACAGGTTTCCTATCCCAGAAATGTTGAGATATTTAACATTAGCATGAGTGTGGGGAAAAAATGTTCCATTTCTGATTATTTAATGTTATAAATTTAGTTGCATAGAATTGCTAATAGTATTTCCTCACATGTATGGAAAACAGCAGCAAGATGGTATGGATGATAATAATGACTGCAAGTTTTAACCATAAAAACTGCTTATACTTTAATTATTAATATTTTCAATATTAATTAGGTTGGGGTACACCAGTTAAAATTTTATTTCCGTTTTGCTCATCTTACTTTTTGAATAGGATAATTGAATATCAAATTAACAATAATTTCCTGCCTGAATTTTGGCTTAATACTGTTTCCTACTAAGTTTTAGGTCTCGTGTTTTCGTGTGTAATAATATTTTTACCAAATCCAGAGCACTGAACAGTACAGATCTCACTGAAAGTGTACAGTCAATTGGTAATAAAAATGAGCAAACCTTGAGACTGAAGAGCACTCACACTACCCAAGTACTATCTGATAGATCACCTGGACATCCTAAGAAACAGCTATGAATTTACAGATTTTCTGTTCCAATATTCTACACAGGCTATAGAAGATCACAGATCATTATATCCATCATAATTCTAATAAAATAATGTCTTAGACATGATTTTTTTTCTATACTTTTCTCATTGGTGAATACTATAGAACTGATTATTTTAGTGATATCTTAAATCTATTAATAGATTTTATTTCCTTTTTCCTGTATTTCCATTTGGACTTTCTGCTTTTGGACTCTATGTATTCTTTCATACATTGTTATATTCTGAATAGATTTGTGCCTCAATTTCAAAGCATCTTTCTAGAAATGAATACCCAGAATTATATTAAATACTCTATGTGGGATTTCATTAGGCTTTTTTTTACTGATCTTGCCTGTTTCGGCTCGAAATGCTGATAGAGATGCACTCTCTTTTCCACAGATTAATCAAATTTTTATGTTGCAGGTTTGCAGTGATCAATTCATCCATCTAGGCTCTTTTCCAAGCATATAGTGAATTTTCTTTCATTTTTTTGTTTAGTCCCCAAACATATGATCATGATTTTTTTTCATTTTTACACTGCTTTCCCTTTCTATTCCTCTTTGTAACCTCCCTCCAGGTTTTTTTCTACTTTTAGTAGTACTTATTACCGTCTCCTTACTTAGCATACAATTCACTGTTAGTCCTCAGTTTTCCTCTGTTAAAATAAGAAGCTATTCACAGAATCACAGAATGCGCTGAGTTGGAAGAGACCTGCAAGAATCATCGAAGTCCAAGTCCTGGCCCTGCACAGCACCATTCCCAAGAGTCACACCATGTGCTTGAGAGTTACTTCTTAAGCTCTGTCAGGCTTGGTGCTGTGACCACTTCCCTGGGGAGCCTGTCCGAGTGCCTAACCATCCTCTGGGTGAAGAACCTTTCTCTAATATATAACCTACACCTCCCCTGACAACTTTAGGCCATTCCCTCAGGTCCTGTCACTGCTCCCCAAGAGAAGAGATCAGTGTCTGCACCTCCTCTTCCCCTCACGACGGAACTATAGACTGCAATGAGGTCTCCTCTCAGTCTCCTCCGGGCTGAACAGACCAAGTGACCCCCACCACTCTTCATGGGATTAATTTCTGTGGCCTGGTGTTTGACTTGCTCATTTACGAATGTTCTCAAGAGACCTGCAGTTCCATGTCCCAGTTTCTTTGTGCACAGAGGTAATATAATCACCACAATTTGAGTGCATTAGGACATAGACAGGCACATCCTCAGGGTGAATGAAAGTCCTTGAGCACTTCCTCACCACATTCTCGTCTTTCAGATGCTTGTCTTGTTAGGTTACAATATAAAGAGCGATTTATTGCACTTAGCACTATTTAGGGAGCAGTGGAATAACTGTGGGGCGGAGCTGCACAGGGGATGAAACTGCATCTGAAGATGGAGCTCCCTGAATGTTTCATTCACGTCAAAAATTGAAATTTCCATGTTCATGCTTCTATTTCCATTCTACACTTGGCCTCTGCTCTTGCAGAAGGTTTCAGAGTCCTTCACAAAGAATAACATTTACTTTGCTTTTAACACAGAAGTTGAGTCTTCTAATTTCCATTTCTACCATCAAAACTCCTCTTTCCCTTACCTTGTCTGGTTGCTTTTTGTCAATATTATTTCTGTCATCAGTGAATTCTTAACAGTTGTCAATACGTTTTGCAAATTTTAATTTATTGTAACTTTGGGGATTCGTATTTCACATATATCTTTGACTTTAAAGTGTTTGTTTTCTTCATTCCTTAGGGCCTACATTCAGCTTATGTGGTGTCAGACTAACACAGAAATATAATATAACTGCTCAGTTTTTCCTCTGTAAATGATTCCAATCTGAATGTATATTTCTGTATTTATGAACTCCGCAAAATGATAGAAGACTGTAAAAAAAATCACACATTACCAGAACTTCAAATATTTAGTTGAGAAGTTTCCTGTATATTAAGAATTCCCTCCCTGGGAAATGTTGCTTTGGGAAGACAAGCAACATTATCTATGGATATCCTTCCTTCCCCTGAGGCTTTATTGCTGAGAAGGACATCATATGTTATGAAATATCCTTTTGGTCAATTCGAGCATCTGTCTCAGCTATGCCTCCTCACAACCTCTTGCCCTTCCTCAGTCTTTTTGCTTTGAAAGCAGAGTGGGGAGAAGGCTTTGGTGCTGTGTGAGAACTGTTCAATAACAGCCAAAATACGGTGTGTTATCAACGCTGTTTTAAACACACATGCAAAACACAGCACCATATGGGCTGCTATGAAGGAAGCGAACTCCATCCAAGACAAACCTGGTATAAAAGTGGAGAATATCAGTTTTTATTAAGACATAAACTCCTTTCATGCAAGGAAAGTTCAGATGAAATATTTCCAGAGCATCCTATCAAATAATAAGAAAATAGCTATATATAAACAAATGCATACCTTTAATCCACTACAATATCCCTTAGACTTGTTTATAAGTTATACAGAAATTATTAACAGTAGACTAGATTTTCAAAACCATCTAAAGACAGTGGCTAATTCCAATGGTGTAATGATTTGAGGAATCTTTAGTTTCCTTTAGAAAACTCAAAATATGCAATTCTGTAATGAAGAATACAGTGCAATAGCATGTACCACACAGAGTCTGCCCTACTTAATGATTCTTTCTGAAATCTCTTTTCAGTGGCACCTATACAACAGTACTAATCCTTATGGCTTGCCACTGTGAAGCTGTGAAGTGGCAAATCAGTGAGCTTCCATGTACCACTTCAATGACTAGACAAATAATTTGGCACTACAAATTCAGCTGGATTACCTGAAAGATCACATTTACCTCATGATGTTGAAATTCAATAAGTTTACAAATTTATAGAATGTTGAGTTACACAATTGGAGAACAACTTATTCTTCAAATTTTTTTCCAGTCTCATGGCCTTTTCTGATGTGGTCATTTTTATTCATCTGAGTGTTTCGATTGGATTGTGGTATTTAATTTTTCAAAATCTGTGTTTTACCTATTTTTTCTATGCCAAAGAATGGTTCTGTAGGAGAAGCATGATTGAAGAGTAGAAGTAAAGCTCAACAAAACCTCCATATTTATTGTTAATTAAGGAAAATCAGCCTCTTTAAAACCAAGATTCAGAAAGTTCTATGACATCAATGCAATTGCATCCGTACTCACAAAATGAGCTGTTATAAGAAAAATTTAAGAAAAACGCTATGAATGAAAAGGTACACCATTATAAAAATGAAGCTGTAAGTCTCTCCTCCTTTTCTCTCCTTAAACACGCAAGTGGACTTAATGAGGGCAACCACAAAAGATCAACCAGAGGTTTTATCATTCTCTATAGGTTTTTGATGAACATAAAAGTATAAAAGCATTTACCAGAGGGCTGCAATATTTAGCTGAAAACATATGGGACTAATAATAATTATACCCAGTATGCAAAAAAGTTCCAAGACACACAAACAAAACAGATTTTTTTTTCCCTCAAAGTTATTATTTTTCCACTCAAGGATTCTATTTCTTGCTGTTTACTAAAGAGACAAAACAATATGAAAATATGTTGAAAGATGAGTAAACATTTATTCATGTGGTGTGAAAATGCCCATTACAAACCTAATTTAAACAGTTATCTAAAAGAAATAGTCTTACAAAAGACTACCTAAATTTTGGATTATCTAAAATGGGAAGTGGGAGAAGATAGTCTGAAATAAAATTACCTACACATGGTACTGCAGAGCCTTGATCTTCAACTGCCTATTTTCACAACAAAGCTGTATTCCGGCACTTAGCTGTTTCTGCAAACTGGTTGCATAACTCTTTCTGTTTGATCTCATAGTCATGTATCTAATGTAATTCCTGTAATATATTTAAATATACTTCTCACCATTCTGAAGAATATTATTTTATATTTCTCACTAATTTGTGACCAGTTAATATTTACTGGTTCTTGTGACAATAGTGTCTTTCATCTCTTCTGCGCTCCATGTAGTGACAGTCTTAAGAGAATTCAATAACCTTTCTACCCTTCTCACAAACTTAAAACACACAATTGAAGCTAAAATCTCAGTTATGGTAACAATAGTAAATGTAGGTATTGTAGATACATGTTTGAAAGTGGACAGAACAGACAGCTAAGAGGAAGTGTGCTGGGCTTTGAGAGCAAGGGAAGAAACATTAATGGATTGCTCTCATAATTCATGGCCTTTGACCTCACCTTCCACTGACTTTTATGAAACCCTTTTGCCTGCTCTTTTTGCTGTTACCATCCTTTCATTTTGTGTAATCTAAAAGGAAATATATTAAGGATATAAATTGACACCCCAAAAGACTTCAATAGAACAAATCTAAACCGAACTTTCACTAACAATTAACTACATAGACTAGAAATTCAGATTATACTGGTTCAACATGATACTTTATCTTTGCTTTTGTTGGGAGACATGACAACACTGGTATTTATCTACCAGCATCTTTTGAAAACACCTGCAGGCAACAGAGCAGAAGGTAGGAAGGGCTTTAATTCTTGCTCATCTGTAGAGAAAAGCTGTTTACTTCACTTGCATTTATGTGAAGTAAAGTTAAACTTAGCATTAGCTCAGGTTAGTCATGGGTAATTACGTTGTACATCTGCCCCCATGAATGTTTCTGAACTGTCATTCTCAAAGTTTGCTTGTTCTGGTGCTAGAGTAGGTGTTTTAAATCACAAGGTTCCAGAAAAACAGGCAGAATAATTAAAGTCAGACAGTGGCAAGTCTGGCATCTACATTTTATAATTAACAAACAAATTCTTGATTTTCCTCTATACTGAAAGGCTAAAGTTTCCTCAAATTAGTATTTTACTTAAAGCCAATATGCCACATCATTAAAACAAAAGTGGTCTGTTGTTTTTTCCATTTAAGAGTTATGAAAATATTGTTAAGATGTTATAGAATCAAGAGGGAATATTATAGTTAAAACCTTAATTTATTATAATACATATCTGTGATGTTCTTTAAAAATACGGAATCAAAATTCAGTAATTCAAAACTCCATTATTGGATAATTTAATTGTCCTTTTTGAGTTCTCACCAGTTTATTCTATATAACTTTTTCTGATTGCATCAGGTATATCCCCCTGAAGACAAATATCTTAATTATTAAATTGCCTACAACCTTCTAAACAAAAATAAATGCATAGATATATGACTGTATATAAATTTCTTATGTGCCAACCAAGATTTTTCAAATTTCTGAATTTGATAACAGAAAGAGTAAGGAAGAAGAAGGTCAATTTTCTAACCAGGTGAAAAATGAAACTCACTCTCCTGAGTGAATAACAGAATTTGTGCTGCATACAGTGAGAAAAGTCCTGAAAGTCTAAAATGAAACTTAAGTATTTGACTTAAATTGATAGTAAGAAAATTGTGTAAATAAATGTGGAAAAAATATATTATAAAATTTTAACATTTTCAAGATTTTTCTCATACAAAGTTGTATATGAAAATGTTGGAAGTCAATACACACGCTTAATTATCACTGTATGACATTGTCCTTCCCTGTCTTTCTTATAAAGTGTATCTTATACTGTTTTCCTCTAAAAATTATTTTGTAAGGTGAGGTTCCTGTGATATAACTTGACTCTTTGTAGAACATTAGAATAGACACGAAGTTTTATACCAGTTACAATAAAGAGCTTGTCCATTGTTACACAGGATATATTCCCCTCTCCCCCTCATTTCCCTAAACTAGCAGGAGATACCAAAGCCATGCAGAGCCATCAGAGTTACCACATTCATCCTTTTGACAGTGTATTTGTAAGATGAAATCCTTTGATATTTCTGTTTTGAGGCTGTATTTTTAAATGGCCTGAAGAAGTGATTCACTGCATGAAAAGAGAAGTCAAGTTCAATGAGGAAATAACATATTTCAAAAGGAAGAGACAGATAACCAAGTTACTAATAAAAAGAGGACAAGAGTGAGGGCAATTTGCATACATTTGTAACTGATAAACAAAAAAGATTCTTTTCTTTATTCTTGTCAAGTTGTGAATGAAGACATTCAGCTCCACGAGGATAAAGGAATTCCAACAAACTGGTCTCAACTGGAAAAATACTGTTCTGATTCATTTGATGAGTAGCAGTTCTTTCCAGTACTTGTGTACCCAATATTTTTTACTAAAAAAGCTTTAAAGGATATTTGGATTAAATAGCTACAGTAAGTAACTAAAATCTGAATTCTAGAAAAAATTGTGTATTCTGATCCTCATAAATTCCCATAAATGGAAAGCTCATTTAATTATAATCCTCTGTAAGCACACTGTCTTAAACTTAAAAATATAATGGTTAATATTTTATCGGTTTTAATAATTTCCTTTTATCACAAAAAACTTTTTTGAAACAATTAAATTATAACAGGTTGTTATCAGCTTCCCAATATATATGGGAAGTTTTTCTTAGTTTTCAGCATTATAATCTTCCTAAATATTTATTCAATAAGATTTTATTATTTAAATATGACTGTCTGTTTACCTGAATATTTGCATCATTAAGACACAAATCAAGTAAAAATATTAAAATCTATTACAACTAGAAAAAGAAAAAATCCTTTATTTTTTACTATTTTTGCCTGCATAAATAAATTTACGTAAGAACACATTCAATCTTTTGTCATACACGGTAATGTTCTTGTCAGTGGTTTAAATACCAATAAAGGTTCACAAACGTCAAATGAATGTTTGTATTAAAAAAAGCGTGACTCTTCCATGAGTTTGTAGTTTTTAGGCTAACGATAGAGAAATAATGTTTGATGACTACCTTAGGTTAGAATAGAGAACGATGTTCATTCAAATTTTGTTTTGTTATTTCCTAGAGATCTGTAATGTGATTCCCTATATATTATTGTCTTACCAAATTGTTTATTTTATGTTGTTTCTTAGTTTCAGTTTTAGGTATATTAGCTCAAATAGCACAGTCAGTTTCACACATTAGGAGTAACAACATCTATGTACCAGAGTTTTGCCCATTTTTTTCATGCTCTAATGACAATATTTCTTGTCTACCCTTGTTGTTTACAAGCAAATAAGAGAAATCGGTGAAATGACTAAGTTTATAAAGAAAATGGTGCTTTTGCTGTAGATAAAATTTTATTGACTATGAAAGGGGAATAAGGTAAGAGTAATTAAATTTATATTTATGACTCTTTTATTAACAGTAATGTTAAATATGATTTGGAAGAATAGAAAATATATTTTAAAAGTGTTACTTCAGTCTAAAAATCCTTTTAAATATCTTATGTATCTTAGGTGTATTGTACCAAAAATTTTTGGCAGAAGATACGATTTACACATATGTGCGTATCAGTTCACAATAGCTTTCCAGAAATCTAGGCAAATAAACCCTTCTTTTTACTCTCCAGGTATAGAAACAAGTGACTAAAATTTGAGTTCCAAAAAACTAAAATAGATAAAAAATAAAGTCCCTTCAAAATGTGAGACACTAAGGATGATCTCTGTGGCAAAAAAAGAAAGAAACAGCTGCAAAACATTCATAGTTTTCTTATGCAAGAGGGCCCCAAACTAAATAATTGAATTTTTTTCATTGTTCAAGACAATGGAAGCAAACTGAAAATTTCCTTTCTCCATTTCGTAAAACAGCAGTAGCCTGTGGAAAGAAAAAAAAAACAAAAACAAAAACAAACAAACAAACAAAACTGCAAAACAAACAAACAAAACTGCAAAACAAACAAAACCAACAACAATCAAACTGACATTAAAGGACATTATCAACAGAGTTAACAATGTGCCATTCTGTGTGAGCATGAAGCTTCAGGACACAAAACACTTTTAAAAACAAAAACATTGCATCGGTTCATTGTGGCTGTAATATCAACATAATTGAAGACAGAGTATAACAGATACACATATCCAATAGAACATAAGTAAGAATTAAACCTCATATTGTTAGAAGGTCAAGAAAAAAATGTCCAGGGTTTTTTCTTACTGAATTGAAAAGGGAAATCATAAAATCACTTGTAGTACATCTTCTGCTCTACTACGCATGTTCCACCACCCTGCACCTCAAGTTGGAAGGCTACAGCTTCCCTAAAGTTGTAACATATCCCAACAAATCCTAGCAACACATCTCAATAACCAGAAGTAAAAATGTGACATATTTAAAGGAGCTATGGAAATATTACAGGCAAAAAGTCCTTTCCTTGTAGACACCAGGCACAAATAGTACAGTATTTGTGCGCTATGTTAATAGCTATTTCCCTGAATACGTACCTGTTGTCAGAAGGCATTGTTTGAACTAGCCCTGTGCCTTTGGTTATGTGGAATGACATATGTCTGAAGCCAGAAGGCTGTTCAGCCAGCAATGCCCTGTCCTATGACATGACATATGTGTGCACCCAGGCTATGGAGCCGCCACATTAATAAGGGCTCTTCTGATTTAACAGATGAGCTCTCTATTTATATGATACCTATAAAAGAACATTTTCTGCTTCTTTAAGCCCGCTTGTAATAGGGAAGCAACAAAAAACTGAAAAGAGTAGAAAGTAAGCTCTTTCTTACTGCTGCCTGCTTCCAAGAAAATGTATGTGATACTTAACATGTCTGAATTTAATTCAACAACTCTGTAATTATGGTTTCCTAAGAGATGCCATTTATATGGTACTCTGCCATTTTCTGAAGTAATGCAGTTAAAAAGTTAAGTGTCTTGCAGAAACTTCTGGTAATGCAGGAGCTGTGTGAGCTAATCTTATGCAATTTTATCACTCCCATGGAAATACATATCAGTGCTGTTAAAGTACAGCAGAGAATATTTATTTAGTAAGCAATGGCTGAAACAAAAGAGAACATTCTGGATTTAAACATGGGTACTTTCTCCCATCTTTTTGAAACAAACGTATCCAAACAATAGTAATTCTTAACAGTTAACAATGTATATTAAAAGTAACAAAATCATGGGGAAGCGCTTCTAGTGCCTATTAGGAGCTGCAAACTCCAATAAGCACCTTCAGCTTCCAGCTGTACTTTACACACCCATAAACCAATCTGCCTACAAAACTATTTAGTCTTCACTTTACTAATTAATTATTCTGAAGAGAGTAGAAAAAGCATCTGTTGGTATGTTTACTGCTGGAAGGAAAGGGTTAAAAGTGGAAGAATGGTGAAGGGGATAGTAAATTTGCTCAAGTGACTTTGCAGACGGGAATGCTAAGAATACCAGCGTGGGAAAACTCAATTTATTATGCCAAGCGTTGTTCATCCTCTGCCTTTTTTGAGAAATAGAATTCCTGTGTACAGATATTACACTCTCACAGGCATGCTTGATCCTCCTGCTGGGAGAGAAAGAGATCATGAAACACAGCCTTGTGCTAAACTGCATGTGCACACAGCCCTTTGATTTATTGCAGACCTTCACAGGTATGGGATCTGTATCGGCACAATTTTGGACACACAATCTGGAAGTGCTGCCTTTAACATCAAGAGGCATCATAGAGAAATCAAGGCATCAAAATCAAAATTAATTATTGTTAATTTTTTTATTAAATATTTTTTAAAAGAATAATGAAAGAGATTTCCCAAGAAAGTCTTGTATATATCAAATCAAATGCATGTGTATCAGAAGAACATATTGGAGAAGTAAAGGACAATTCAGCAGAGAATGGGAAAAGAAGAAATAAAATTAGTGTAAAACTAATGTTGATTTGTTTGAGATTTCTTATTTTTTTACATTTTGCTATAATTTTTACTATATATTTTTTCATGCTCACACTTAGAAACTGCAAGTGGCCAAATTTTAGAGAGTCAAGTTTCAACAGCTGTGGAAGACTTTACTTCAACAAGGCATTAAATGTTGAACATGCTGAAATTAAGATATTCATTGTCCCATGTATCTTATGAGTAGCCAAGACCTTTTCCAGGACAAATCCATTGATTTAAAATAAATTATTCAACACTTTAAATTGTTTCAGATGATTAATTATTGTCACGGTTCAAAATGTTTGCTTCAACTGCATTTGAATCTATTCAGTTCAGAGTCCAGCTATAGCATTTTCTTATATCTTGCCACAGTAAAGGGCACAGACAAACTGGGACTGTTCAGGATAGAAAAGCAAGGGCTTATGAGGATGTTAATGATGTTTATAAATACATGATGGGAAGGGATAAGGACAAGAGAGATTGACTCTTTTCAGTGTACCTGTTGACAGGAGCATGAATGCAAGGAGCATGAACAGAAAAACATGAAATTCCATCTGAATAGTAAATACAACTTCATTACTGTGAGAGTGGTCAAACACTAAGAGTGGTTATGGAGTCTCCATTCTTGGAGATGCCCAAAATCCAACTAAACACTGTCTCTGGTAATATCTGTAGCTGACTCTGCCCAGGTAGGAAGGAAAATGTTGGACTAGATGACCTCCAGAGGACTCTTTCAACCAAAATAATTCTGTGATCTTATGTAATAGTTTGGGGGAAGTATTATGAAAATAATCATGACTACATGGTTTATATGCTCCATAGCAGGAATTTCTTAGTCGGATTGTCTAGTGACATGGTAGAAGAAGAGGAAAAGGAGGAAACAGAGGGACAAAAGATAAAAAAACTTGAGGACATATATAAGCTAGGAAGAAACCAGACAAAATATAAGAGAGGAGAGAAAAATGACAAGAAGAAATCATGTAGAAACTCCAACAAAGACCTGTTTAATTGTACTGTGTGATGCTTAAACAGGAGAAGTGAGAGTAGGAATGAAAAGCAGGTTGGGAACTGAGTATTTTGGAAAAGACAACAAAAACTTTTTAACACGTACTCCTCAAGTCCCAGAACAGACTGTTATAGACCCTTATGCTTCTAGCTCCTGCAGAGGGATAAACCTCATTCTTCGTACTAACGGTGATTTGGTCTCTACATGAAGAAACACAGATGGCACCACATCCTGTCTTTAAAATTAAGGGCAGAATGTAAAGCTGACAGCCATCTTCAGAGAATAAAAGACCACCTTCCCTCTCTCCAGATACGCAGAAAAGACAAATAAATAGGGAGGGATAATAAGAGCAAAAATGGAAACTGATATAATCACTGACATTATGAACATCCTTTTTCAGTACATTTTCATTTTTCAGCACCTCTAATTCACATAGTTTAAGAGTGAAAATTTTAAAGTAATAAAAGAATAATAATTTCTGTGGTGTACCACTGACTGTATTTTGATTAAATCTGAGAGTCAAGATATATAACTATCAACACAGGAGATATATAACTATCAACAATAAAGGAGATCACAAGCTGTGGGTCCTCATTAAAACTGAGAATCTGCCTGGTTTCTTCCTGATATGTTGTGGAAGGAATCCTGCATTTTTACTAGCACATTTCTAATATCTGCATAGGTGGTAGGAAACACCTTTCATAGATTTTGAAATTAATTTGTTTGGTTAATGAGGCATGAGGGTAATTATTCATCCCTTATTTCCCCCTTCCCTTCCTTATTTTATCAGTGAATCTATCATTGAATTTGAAGCAAAAAAGATTTATTATGTATGTTATATTAAGCTAAGTTCTTATTAAAACCTTACTGCTGTTTTCATGCAGAAGAATAGCTGTATTGTTGTTAATAGATTTATTAATCTAACCATGAGTTTCAAGGAGCCATAGAACAAGTGGCTTTCTGACAAAGGTCTACCTAAGACAATGGCAAGGAAGCTAATATGAATGCCTGAGTCAGTAAGTAACTTGCATCTTCTTATTTTTGAGTCAAATGTGTTTTCCAAGGACAGTTTGTTTATGCATAAGCTAAATTTTTGATAGTAGCAAATATCCAAGGTTAGCTACAGATACCTGAATGTCAAGACCAGATAAGCCATGAGATGCATCTTGAGTATAAATCTGCTAAATACTTTATTTGTAGTATCCTGATAACTACAAGTTAAATGAAAAATTTAAGAAGTTACATAATGATCAATTCACATTCATATATTCACAGTAGCATTCTTTCCTTTGTTTTTGTCTGGTTGGACTACATCATTAAACAGAGAAACGCAAGATATCAGGTTGAAGGCTGAGGTGCATACCACAAAGGACAAAGCTTCAGTGTATTGTAAACATCTCAGTAAACAAAACTCTTGATGAAAAATTCTGGATATCACAGGCTGCAGTATGAAAAAATAGATCCATAACAGAGTGGGTATTTTGACACAGCTTGAATATGTTCTGAATATTTTCTTTAAATTATGCATATTTTACTGTTTATGACAATGTACTAAACTAAAAACAATACCAAGAAAACAAATAAACAAAAAACCCAAATCCCTTTCATGTTAATTTTTAGGAAATATTTTAAAATTTGACTGTTCTAAAATGGCTTTGCTGACATTTCTTTTATATTTTTCTGTTTTCTTAATGGCAAAACGAAGCCATATAATGTATTAATTAAAAAAAATCCAAACCTACAATTTGTTGTTCATCAAGCAACCCTACTCTGATATATTCACATATGTCATAACTGAATGTTAGAAGATGGCTTTATAGATGTATTAATTAGAGGAAACTAATTTCAACAATCCAACAGATATAACACTGAAAGTTATTACCTAGTGAGAACACAAGTAGAAATTTCTTAAATCATGCCATATTCAATGTTACATTAGAGTCTTACTTTAAAGGTTACTTCCTAGCTAGAAAATATATAATTGCTCCATCTGCCAACCCTACAGCATTGCAGTACTGTCAAAAGTGCCATATGTGTAAAAGTCAGACTGTTGGTCTGTTTACCTAATATATATATATATCCTGTAGAACCTGTGAAATCAAATGGTAACATCTCTCAACAGATCTCAAAATACATATTGAATGTTTGTTTTCCTTTTTCCCTTTTAAATAAGTGTAGGTGACACAGAATTGTTAGACTGAGCTAATCAACTTTATTATTGCATCCAGGAAGAAAAGTTGATTCTGCTCAACACTATAGATCTGAGTTTTCTGAAGAGGTACACACACTGAAGAAATGTAATTGGAAATTTATATTTTTAAAGCACTATGAGGTTTGGACAAAATGATCTATGCAAATACCATGCCTTTTATTTCTATCTTGTAAAGATCTGGATGCAAAATTTGAAATTTATGAAGTTAATATTGGAAACTGGTAACAAAGACTGTTTGTATGAGAAGGGTGGACTGAACAGAAATGTTAACTTTACTTGTTCTTTGGCCACAAATCATGGATAAAGAGCCTTTGTGTTCATCTTTTTGTTGTCCTGAATGTGTGCTCGTTACAAAGTGAGCAACACCAGCTCACACACTGAGGGAAGGTATTGTAATTTTTCAATTTGATTCTAGTTTTCACTAATTAGGGATCTGGGTGGCAACCCACAAAAGTCTCTTCTATCATCAAAACTTTACACGTTTTAACAAACTAAGGCCTCATCATTCACTGCTCATTTGAGTCTGGATTCCATTTTGAGGAGGTGGTCTGTGAGTCAGTACGTGTGAACTCCCACCACCAGAATTACTTTTCCCCCAGTTACTGCTCAGTTCTGCTGACTTCATTCCTGGTGGCTATCATCCAGACTGCACATTAATCTTGGGATTGTCTTCCTTTTCCATAAAACAAAAGACTAGCCAAACAATGATCACAGTGCAATTACTTAATCATAACTGTCCAGCTAAACCTACTGATTAACAACTGAAAAAAGAAGTTTGCAAAGTTTGATTCAAATCTTGAGGGTCTCAGCATACTTTTTAGTGTACAGGAGAATAATAAGTAATAAGTAATAATTTACTATCTGAAAGCATGATATATTTCCTAGATTTTGCATCCATTTTTACAGTAAACCAAGTTATTAGAACAAAGTGGCATTTGCAAAAAAGGAGTTCTGTTTTCAGTCTTTACTGTGGGGGTGAAAGGAAAAGGAAGGAAAAAAAAAAAAAAAAAAGATTTGATAAAGTTTCCAGAACTTCTACTCTAAGTAGCCTCTCTTCTGTGATTAGGGTGTCTTTCCTCAAATACAACCATTACAGAAACACGATGTCATTTATTGACAGCATGTAATGCTGCATTATAAGTTGTAATTCAATAAAGCTATTCACTCTACACAAATATTACCTTCCTTTAAAAGAAGTCTTATAACCTAAGGCAGCAAGTTAATACATATTTGCCCTGCTAATATATTTACAAGCCATTTCAACTACTTTGTTCATGCATGAGAGAATCATCTGAATAATAACTTTGTTTAGAATGACATTATGAAAAATGCTCAGTTAGAATCAAAGCACTTTTAGAAGACATTGAAAATAAAATCAACTCTAAAATTTCACAAGACTGTCTCCAAAGCAGGAAAAAAAAACAAAAAAGGCAAGTGATTTTTTAAAGCTTCCTTTGTTTCTTCTGTTAATTTGTTCCTTTCAGTATTCCTTCGATCTTTATGAGCTGGTGGTGTGGGTAGCTATGAATCAAAAATTTTTATATCAGTATGAATAAAAGCCCACCACTGCCCTGCAGTTCCTAGGCTCCACCCAAAATGGACATCTGGAGTCCATGCTAGTGGATAATCCCCTGGGTCCTCTGAGAAATCAGAGTAAGGACAAGAACATTTGTGCTTGGTGTTCATTCCAGTGTGCAGTTTTTCTGGTGAACACCTATTGCATTGGTATTGCACTTGCTAAGGAACTTCAACTAACAATGCACATATAACTATTACATGGTGCTAAATCAAGAGATGCAGGAAATCAGGGAGCAGTACTCCCTTGATTTGTTTAACATTCTTTTACATCTATCCTAATAACACTGTTATTAGAGAAGAAATTCTTCATTACAAACTGACTGAGGAAGTATTTCTGAGAAAATTTCATGGATTTACATTTCATAATTTTTCACAAAAGGTATCTATGCAAATGCACACATGCCTACACATATAGAGAGAAACAATCTTAATTCTTTCACAGTACAGGGAAAATTTTTCCATTCTCCAGTAATCAGAGGGTATCTTCCTACTCCTGCTTTTTAATGCATCTGTCCATTTTCCTTGTAGCACAGACCAACTTTTTCATAGGTGCTAAAGATGAGAGTGATTTGTGCTGTATGCTTATGAAAAATAAGCAAGCATTTTCAGAACATTCATAGTGTTAATAGTCTGTTTTCTGTTCCAGGCACTATTTACCAAAGGGTAGAAAGACCAATTTTCTTTTTTTTTCTTCCCCCAGGCCTATTGTTTTTTCGTCCCCAAAGACAATCATGATTTGCTGTCAGTCTTGGTTTAGAAACATTAAAGCTCAATCACATTAAGGGAATCTGCTCCATCCTCTCATCTGTTTTGTGCTCAACTCCATAATTCCTTACCAGCGTAACCAACAGGAATGTATTTTTCAATGTACAACTAATACATCTCCCATAGAAAATATGTTGTTTAGAGCAAAGATTTTATTCTGAAGTCAGAAAAGACAAACAGGAACCTCTGAGTAATACTTTGGAGGTGACACAGTGTGACTGTAGAAATAGAAAAGAAAGTATCAGAAATTCAAACATTTTGCTTCGTACAATTCACATGCAAATATACAGTGAGATAAACAGAAAGAATTATATCATTATCAAGACCATTATTTCCCTCAAATAAATTAAAAAATCTGTCAGTTTAATAAAACAAAAAATAAAAGAGAGGTTTAGATTACATCCAAAAAGTCCTTTTTTATCACGTTCTCTTAATTTCTTCTGGGTCATATATGGAATCTTCTGAATCCTTTCCCCTCAGGGAAGCCCCCAGATGATTGCCTTGGAGAGACTTACCATAGAGTTCTTCACCTGGGCAGACAGAAAAGACTTCCTCTCTGGAGTCTGGCATAACACTGTGATCCATCCCAGTTCTTTTCCTCATATGTCCCAACTTCTCCTGGTTTCTCCTTTCTCTGTTTCCTCATTGGTTGTGTACCCCTGGTGGCCAGCCCATCTTCCCTGAAGGTCAATGCCCTCTTCTCTGACCTTGCACCATCCCCCGTGCCCTCCCGTACTTAAGCTTGTGCAGACCACATGGTCTGGTCCTTGTGTCTGATCCCTTTGGTGGATGCAACAAACCTTCTCTGGAATACATCATACAAAGACCCTTCCTGTCCTTCCTTCGCTGATCCAGCTGTGGTGTGTGTGTGTGCATGGACTTGGAATGCCTGTTCCTGTGGCCTCACCCCGCGTGGCTTCTGAAGGAGAGCTTCCAGGAAGGTTGCAGCATTTCCACCATCCTGCCACGCTGCAACAATCATACATTACAAGCTTCTTTGATTTTTTTATTTCTCTTAAATTAAAACGTCTAGTGCCTTTTCACTCTCTGGTGACAACATTTCATTTCCTTTGGGATGTGACTTTTTCTATTCTCAAGTCTCCTGACACCTCTTCTTTCCAATCTAGATTTTGCTAAATTATCAAAAGGAGAAATAGGAGAATAATTGCATGGAGTAAAAACTTGGGGAATACAATGAAGAGACAGCTACTGGTGCTGACTCTAACAAGAACATAAGCAAAATATTAAATAATCATAAAATGCAGCTAAAATAAAAATTTTCTCCCTTATGCAAAGAGGAGGCTTACCAAACCAAGACCTGAAACATCACAGTGGTGGGAACTGGTACAAACTTGTGCTTCAGCTTGTACAGCTGGGATGATCCAGACTGGTAGCCAGAGTTTACCCATGGTTCATCTGCCTGGCTAAACTCATATCCTTCCTGAGTGGTTCTGTCTTGTTTCTCCAGAACAAAGCTTTTTTACTGTCAGGTCTCATAAGTGTCTCAGCAGCTAAATTTTCTGTGAGTATCAATTCTTTCCTCCTTCCGCTGTGTGGACTTCTAGGCAAATTCTTCTAGGGAAGAGAGAAGTAATTAGAGAACTTTACTAGTTGTGTCTCTGCTACCTTTTTCTGTTAAGTAAGTCCTCAAGGACAGAGCAGGGAGATTTTTCATTTGATTGCTTGTTTTACAAGGACAATGTACAAGAAGAAACAGGCAGAACGTATTTCTGTATTTCCAATCTTCCCATGTTTTCCATAAGGAAAGAAGAAACAAAACAATCGGGCCCATAGACACTGGGCTGTTTCCAACCTAGGAGAAAAGCTGTTTCCCTGTCTCTCTGAAAATGTGTGCAAATCCTACCTCTTCCTGTGGTTTGCTACCTACATAAACTTCCCATGTTATCCAGAAATAAGGTCAATAATTAGGTCTCTCCTTTTTCTTTGCTTTTCAGAGAAAGACAGGGAAGAAGCAGTCCTCAGCAGCAGAGCAGAGATTGGCTTTAGATTTCTGCAAAAATGTTAGTGATCAAAATAGAGTCCTACCATGGAACAAATTTATCACTTCATGCCTCCAAGACTGTCACAGCTGTGGTCCTGCACTAGGCACCAGGACCCTTCCCATTCTTGAACCAGATCTCAGATACAACCTTTCCTCCTCAGACAATCCAAAAGAAGAAGTCATGGCAGAGTTAGAACCCATTTATTCTTTGGAATAGACTGAGGAAGGATAATTCTCATACTTCTCCTGTCAGCCAAACTTATTTTATTACTTAGTGGCAGGACCATTTAAATACATTTTAACCCATTAAGATAAGACATCACCATCCAGAAGAACAGCTTTATTACCTTTATTGTCTATTGACTGCAAACTGCATGGGAAAAGAAACTTCCACAAACTTGCAGGGAAAAGTCATCATATCAAATGGAAATTTTCAGGTTTTGACTTACACTTTCCCCTTATTCTCCTACTAAACACAAGGCAATATTTCTTTCATAAATAAAGTAAACCCAAATAACTGAAAGAAGACCTGTTTTTCAGAACAAGGTTTCCTCAAGGCTATCTTCTAAATTTTGCGTGGTATGAAGCACATTTCTCCTGTATTTTCAGGTCAAAATATTTTCCCTAAAGAATCATTCAATAAAAATTTGCTTTTTGAAAAACAGTATTATTTAGAGACAAAGTAAGGGTAAAGAAATTTATTGCTAACCAAGAAAAATGGAGAACAGTGAGATCAACAGCAGGTAAGCGTAAAATGGCTACTTCAACCTTGTACTTGTGTGTCCAAATATAATTTTAATTACTTTCCTTCCTCTTCTCTGAAAAGAACAATTGTGGCATTTGTAGTCTTTTAGACATTTGAAGTCTTAATAATAGAAAAAGTTGCTAATCTTTCTTCAGAGGAAGTAAATACATAAAGGAGTTAGTTTAATATATGTGGTTTACCGTATCATCTACTATTCCCTCCCACCGAGATTTTATTACACAATGTCAAGTCATCAAGAAGTCAAAAACATTCATGAGTAAGGGAATTCTAGAATATGGATTGTCTGCAAAGTAATAATTTAATACCCCTGTGTGTGTCATTATGATAATTCTTCATATATATAATCACACTGTACTTTATCCCATATTATTTTATGTAATTCTTGCAGAGGAAGGACTGCATTTGGTTAATGATCAGATAGTCCCATTCAGCTCCATTCTTGTGTGAAGGATCAGTTACTGCACAGTATTCAACCCCTGTTCTGAACACAGAATTGCTAGATTTTTCATTAATTTTTCTACAAGGATCATCCCTATAATGGAAGTGTGTTTAATAAATTAAAATTTTTAACATCATTTTTTTTGTGAGTTAGGAAGCCTATATAGACAAGGACCAAGACTATAAAAACAAATAATTTCCTATATTCACACAGCAAATGTAATAGATGCAGAACCTAACTTTCCAGATTGACTTACATTTTCTAGATTCATATATTTAAAATGCATTGCATTCTGTTATATTTATCAGTTCCTGCAGACTGAGCAGTCAGAAAATTAGTAATACACAGCTAAAAATTGGCTTTGTGTTACTGAATGTCACAGACTCTTTGACAGTGGTGTAGACAGGCATGAAGTTCTTTGGATCAGTAATGAACTCTTTAACTGGGCAGTCTTCTTTTTCTATGCTTGCCACTGTAAGAGACTAAGTTATGCACCTGAGCTCCTTCCAAATTCTGAAATAAGCAGGGGCTATAAGACTCTGCCACTCAGGATTGCTTTGCTCTCATCTGAGCCTTGGGAAAACTTGCTTTCCTGGTATAACTGGCTGGGAATAGGAGCTTGGGCTGATGGGCATCTAAAATCTTCTTTACACCACAGGATACTTGTTGTTAGGGATGGCAAAGTTGTTCCTGAAACATGAGAGAATCTGAATTTATTTAAAACAAAATTTTCGACTGCTTTTTCTGTTGTGTATCTACCATGATCCCAATATTGCCTGTGAGTAGTCCATACCCAATAAACTTGTCACAGAGAGTTTTCAAATAAAGGAAATTGCAGAGCAAGCAATGTTAAAGTCCAAAAGGATATCTGACTTTCGTTTAAAGGCCAGTATAAAACCAAGCAAGGGTGAAATGTCCTCTGGCTTGGAATTGACCTTTTATCAGTTTTATAATGCTTCTTTGAAGGAATAAAGACGAAGCTTGACACCAAATTCATATTAAAGGGATTCACATAGAGAAGATGGGACATCAGACTCTCTGAGTTGGAGTGATTGGATTACAATACAATTTATTTATAAGGTAAACTAAAGTTTCTGAACATTTCCTATAAAAAAAATTCATTCTAATAGAAAATGTTATTAAATTAAATATTTGAAGAATTTTTACTTCCAGGCTGAACTGAAATATTTTTTTCCTCAAGGTAGAACTGAACTGAAACAATAATTTTCAAGTATATATTGAAACTTGTCAAAAAAAAAAAAAAAAAAAAAAAATTAAATTTTTTTTTTTTA